>JAACJN010000300.1:0-52774 GCA_013368555.1 Collybiopsis confluens | reverse complement strand
GGGAGAGATTCCCATACCTCTTCTGCAGCATGTCCGCAGTTTTTTTTGACCTGAATTACTATTGGGTACCCAGAACCTGGCCACTTAAGTGTATTTAAGGTGTTGTATTTGAAGGGAAGGAATTTGTACAATGTAGGAGGTCTTAGACTGTGTGGGGCATCCTGTGAACGGATTGAGCCCTTACTTGCCTAAATTTGCAGGGAGATGGTGGCGGGTGAATAATTTACGGAGGTGAATCCAAATCCGGCATTCAATGGGGAAGTAGGCCACCTCGTAAACTGGGGCTCTGTGCGTTGCAAAAGTCCCTCAATGTGCAATAAATATTCTCAATGAGCCATATATTCTCAGTATATTATACTCAATACACCGTATACATTGAGAGCACAAAGAAAAAAAGTGGTGCTAAACCGTAGGCGTGGGAAATTTGCCAAATTTGGAGCAATATGAGGGAGCGAACGACGGCAATGGTCCATAACCAGCAAAAATCTGGAAAAGGATAGCTCATATGAGTGTTGTTTACGGACTTCAGATGTAACACAATGCACTGGTACCCTTCCATCAATGAATAGTCCCCATCGTAAGTCTGCAGCCAGCAAGTTTTGATGATGATGTATTTTGTGAAATTGGAATGGTTGAAAAGCGTTCCCGAGCTGGTGAAAAAAACAGTAAAATCTGTAACAATTCAGAGAGCATTAAGTAACTTTAGAATTGCTGTCCCGAAGTTTGAGGAAGTTCCGGTGATGCATCACCAAGATACGCCGACCTGGTTCTGAATGTACCGCCAAGAGCAACACTGAGCTTTGTGTGTGCCACGGGCTCTGTGAGGGTGGAGGGTTAATAGAAAGAGGGCTATATGGCACTTTACATGCAATGTGAGGACTTGATACATGCTGGACTGGCGAAAAAGAGGGACCCGGATGATACAAAGTGAGATGCTGCCAGAGAATTAGCAAAATGACGTAATCTTGCCGAGTATCCCGAACAATTCATTCACCAAACACGGTCCCCACACCCGACCGCCGCCAAATTGATTTCTGAGGACTATTCGATGCTGCTTTACATTATTTACCTATTTTACCTTACCCAGAATCTATCTGACAAGTCCAGAAGCCGAATGACCAGCTTCCCAGGTTGGCCAGCTTCTAGGTATCCAATAGTAAGTGATTTCTTCCGTAACGGGAGGGAGACCCAACTCCTTATTTGGCTTTCAAGATGAAAACAAGTCGCCGTGTCCTGAGTCCAAACTGGGAAATAGCTCCATTGGGAGTCAGGACATGGCCAATGAAATTCAAGATGACATATCAGAGGTTCGTCAACACTGCCAAAAGACACTTTAGCGCTCACTCAAAGGTTTGTCATTGCTGTCAAAATGCACTTTAGCGCTTGCTGGCACGTTTGCCAGCTTTTGCTCAAACACTACATACTGTACTATCAATGTAGTCCAATCCGCACGTTGAGAGACTTCAGCGTAATATTTTACGCAAAATCCCTGCATCAATCTTAAAAATATTCACTCAGCCCTTGTACAAATTCTCTTTCTAAGGCTTTTCTCTGAGTTCTTTGCACCACACAATCATAAAAACTAGGGAAATACAAGCTTAGCTGAGTATTTAGTGCACTAGTGTGATTTTCTATCTCAAAGAACGTAGGCCACTACACTTGGAAGGGACTGCGCTGGCCTCGCGGTTGCACAATCCGGTGGCAGTGCAGTCCCGAGTCTATATTGGGAGTCAGCCATCCACAGGCTTACGAAACGAGCCGATAAAAATGGTAGTCTTATAAATGATTGAACCTGGATCGGTCTTACATCCATATCTCTCCACTAGTGCCACCCTGTAGCCGTCAGACAGACTCGGACTCGTATTTGCCGCGCGACTTATTCGCGACGGCCCGCTTTCACAAGTACATCTCTTTTAACTGGTGGCTTGTTGCGCGCTACTCTCGGAGCTTTAGTCATGGAATTCAATTTATCAAACCTAGGATAGAACCTAACCTAATGTGGATTGTCAGTGGATAAGATCCAATATGCACAATGGAGTGATGCCACACAACAGTGCGATACATCACGCATCCAGCAATGATATTGATCAACAACAGTGCGATCATCACACATCCAGCAATGATATTGATCAATAATGACTGGATCCATCAGTTTTTAGGCATCTTTTTAACGCAATAAGCCCTCACAAACCCCTGACATTCAGGTAAGTTCCATATGGCTAAACTTCTACTTGCGCTTTTTTCGCCTGAGCTTGAACCTCGTGATGCAATATACTGTACGATTTCGTTCAATTCGGCATGGGCTGTGACCTGTGACTGCGTTGACAAAATTTTGAATTCGACAGAGATCTAAGCAGTCTGTGACACCCCGCTAATTTTTGTCACTATATTCATGGACCGCTTGCCGAAAAAAATATGAATAAAGTCTGATGGAAAAATCAATTCGACAGACCCGGATGTGACATGCGACGGGCGATTTTTTTTCGACATTTCAAACCTTTGTGACGTGTGACTGTTGTATTGAACGAAATTGTACAGTATCTTGATTCTGATGTGATATCTCCCCATAATTAAATTAACAATGTGCTATTCGGTGTGTATGTAAATCAAAGCCTGGACAAGCACATTATTAACTGGCTCGGAAAGCCGTTGCGTGGGATGGATCTGGATCAGCTAGTATTTAAAATCATTATCTGCCAGCAGATTGCCAGGCGGCAACATATGACTGACTCATTTTGCCTCCTTGACGAGCTCGATACAACTCAATTTCAAGTTGATTTTCTATGACAATCGTCCCGTTTTTATCTACAAGCCATCAGTTACAAGAGATGTATATATTTCCTGAATATATAAGTGACATCTGCCGTCTTGTGTCATGTTAGCTATATCATGAAGGACTTCATTATTCCACCCTCATCGCTTGCCATTGAGCTCCAGTATGACTTCCACTTGAAGCACAATCCCATGCATCCGGCCATAATGCACCCCACGCGGAATGGTGATATTATGCAATATTCATATGCAGACATTGTCCCAGCAATACATTGCAGTGCAATGTACCTGCAATCATTAATCCCCACAAGCAACAAAATACCCGTGGTTGCCATTATTTCCAATGCTGGTATACTACTGACACTATGATGATGTGCCAGCAGTTAACACAACCTTCCAGACGCATTCCCCTACTTTTTTACGCTAATGGTACATTTGTCTGTCTCCAGATAGACCTTGGATAAACAAATTTTCAGGGTATTCTTCGGGCAGGGATGACGGCCTTTCCTATTTCCCCCCGGTTTTCGCCCGATGTTATAGTCCATCTTCTTTCTGAAGTACAACCTGATTTTCTTTTATCCAATGAAGAAGAAATGGCAATTACCCAAGATATTGTCCATCAATTGAATTATTCAAAAGTTCCTACGGTTTTAAATATTCCCTCCTTGGATATGTTGTTCAAAAAAGAGAGTAGAAATCATATCCACATTTCTTACCGCCGTTCAATGAATCATCCAGCATTGATAATTCATTCTTCAGGTGAACACAGCATTATAACTCAGACTGCACTGAAATGTTGATTTACAACAAAACTGCAGGGACCTCCTCAATGTTTCCAAAAGCAATTACTTGGAGTGCCCAGTTTTATTCTTTAAATGCCCTTGTTATTGGTGCGTTTCAGCTATGAAGTAATCATTATCTTGGTATCTTACATGTAGTAGATCAGTCACCAATGAGCCTAACTGGGAAAAATTTTGGATTGCAAGCTCTTGAATTATTCCATTCTGCTGGATTAACTCTTGTGAGCACAATGGTGAGAATTTCTTCAAGAAACCTTTATGATGAAAATTTAACCTGCTTTAGCCAAGAGCTGGTTTTACAATGTCATTACTAGACCCCTGGGGTAAAAACTCCATTTCACCACCCGATTCTCTTTCCATCTTCCATGGAATGAAACAGACTCGACCCGATGTTGTATTTATTGGTACACGGCTGCTTGAGGTAAGAGTCTTAATTGTAGATTTTTTACTATACATTGGAAAGATTTGCATATAGGCCTGGGCTGATGATGAAGAAAAGATTGCATATTTGCAGTCAACCCTTGTGGTATGTAACTTTGAATTTCGTGTGGCACCTTTCATACGGAGAGTGACCAGATCACCGGAGGTAAAGTTTTCAATAATGAACTTGGAAACAAACTGGTATCTAGCAATGTCCACATCACCATGGCTTATGGAGCGTAAGCCCGTATAGTCTTCAAGACATGCTCATCACTTAGTCATATACAGGACAGAAATAGGGACTGTCGCTCTGCTCTCCAGTGGGTAGTGTAATCCGACCCAAGTTATCAAATATTAAAGAAAACATCTTAAGCAATAGGTACAAAAGAGTGGGAGTATTTCCGACCGCTATCCATTCCAGAGTTCAAATTCCTAAGACGAGACGATGGCTTGTATTCTTTGATTGCAACGGTATAAACTTCCAGTCTTGGAATGGTATCAATGCAACCTAAGATGAATTCAACAGTCTAGCCCTTGTCGTCCATTACCTCTTTGCAACACAACTTTTCACGATGAGGCGGCTTATGATACAGAAGATTTGCTAGTTGAGCACAAACTCAAAAAGGGTTATTTTGCGGTTGTGGGGCGCATGAGCGATCAAATCATGCTAAGTTCTGGTCAAATGGTAAAGCACCTGATTACCTCATTTTAACTTGGCTTACTTATACTGAAATCCTTCATGTTCTTAGATTAATCCGCTACAGATTGGTGGGCTCTGAGACAGCGTATACTGTATTGCAAGACTTATCTGCATCCAGAGGCAGCCATCTGTAAAATGTCTGCGATCAAAACGGCCATTCTCTTCGGTAATGGTCGACCATTTGCAGGAGCTTTAATCGAGTCTCCATCCAATATCAACATGGTAGATATGATGAACAAGGAACAGAGTTATAAACAAAACCTTTGGTGTGCATGCCGTTTTTCTTTCTTGTTTATCATCTACTCATGCAAGAAAAATGTAAAGGAATGCTATTGAGAGCATAAATAGTCAATTGCCAAAATTTATGCATATATCCCCAGAAGTATGGATATTTACTTGCTTATCGCGTCATACTGTATAAACTGGACTAAAAATCAAAACAGATGATAGTTTTCGTAACACCAGATAGGCCAATCATTTACGCCCCTAAAGGAACAGCAAAACGCATGGAAACCTTAAAGCTGTATGAGACAGATATTCATAGAGCTTATCAGAAGTTGCAGAATTAATCATGCATGACTACAATTCCTCCTTCCTGGCTTGGTTCATACCCCGGATACTTAGGCCAGGAACTCCCCTTTCATTTGAGAATCATGTACCAGAATAAATTTTAAAATTACTGTATAATTTCGACCAAGTGTTCACGTAACGCGTAACACCACCCCATGAACATCGTGATTTTGTACATCGTAACGCATAAACACGTCTGCATATGGCAGAAATTTTCAGGATCACGATGTCAGCCGACAGCGCCGCCACGATTCAACAGCGTTTCTGGCGGTCCATAAGTAGATCAAAATTTATTGAATTATGATTCTATGAACACAAAATCATATGCGTAACGCATAACATGGCAGTCTGAACATGAACACAATAGGGGAGTCACGCAGTCACGAGCCCGGAACGTAAGTGAAGGTTTCGTCCTTGTCGGGTTGTTTTTCACCCATATTTAGCAACGCTTTCTGTATTTGTACCAGTTTTTCATCAAACTTCTTTTGATATTCCGCTCTACCACGTGACTTGTCAGCTTCCTTCACTCCCTCGTGGTCTCAAACCGTAAGCTAGGATATAGGCCAAAGCTCTAACGGTACCCAACCGTCTCGGACTCGTACCCGCCGCGCGAGCTTCTCGCGACGGCCCACTCTCTCAAGCCAGAGACTCGGAGTTTTTGCAACCAGGATCAGATCTACTGAGCGATCAGAATGTTTCTCTTTGACTCCAAAGCGGGAGAAGCAAGTCATACCTTGCTACTGCCTTCCATCTTGAGTGGATCATCAGAAACATGCTTCCATCTCTTCGCACCGCGTTCCTTCATAGGCGGCAGTTTTATGTATTTCTGGGATTTATATATATATATATGGGATTTCATGTGACAGATATCTGATTTTTAATCAAGCGGAGCTTTCTTACCATGTCCTTTTATTTTTATCTTCATCCGAGTGAGAGGTTGGTATACTAGCTAGTCTACTTGTGGATTTTAAGTTTGGTCGGTCTTGAAAGATCCTTAAGCGACAGTGTATTTTGTAACTTTGTAACATCACTCCATTTAGCTGCCGTATGCAGAAGTTTGCAAATTGCCACGAAAATACAAAACCGAAGCTCCTCCGTTGTTCCAATTTGTAAGTTTTGCATAACCAATTCCCACAATGGTTCAATCAGTTTTCTCTTCTTTTTCGTAAAATTTCCCTTTGTTTGCAAAACTGACGGAAAATTACCCATTGGTATAATTGACTGAAAGAGGCAGCAACTCTAATGTTCAGGATTTTGTGTCCCGACATCTTATGGCTTATCTCTAGACGGCTATGTACTTCTAACACTATGCACTTCCAACGCTACTTCTCCGACACTGCATTAAATTTTCCGTAAGTTTTCCAAACAAAGGGAAACCCTAAGAAAAGAGATGGAAACCTATTGAAGCCTAAGTTTCCGAAAAACCCTTTAGGCCAAAGTTATGAATCAGAATAATGGAGGAATTCATTTGTTTTCCATCTGTTTGCGATAACAGTTTCCGTAAGTATCAAAATCTCCACTTTTGATCATTTCAATTTCTTTTCCATAAGTTTTCGCTTTTAGTTCCAAACTTGAGGAACATTGCATGCAGTTTCATCAAAGCTTATTTTTCTTCCAGAATGTTATGTGACTCACATCTCAACCCAATGTAGATCTACTATCTCCCACAAAACGTGGGACAACCGTCAGTTTCTGTAACAACATCAGCTTCGAACATAGCATCGGAGTGATCCTTAGTGCTCCGAAGGATTGCACTCTCGGACCTTAACAATGCGCAAAACAACATAAGTAGACTCCCTGGTAAGAAAATTACTGCATGTATGCCTTTCATCACAGTATCTTCTTCCACCGGCAACATAAACTTTCATTATATAATCAGTACTCCAACCAGCGCAGACGCAGAGTCTCTCAATCGTAATCTTCCAACTTTACTGTTTTTTCATGCAATAGCGTTTCATTCCATCTTCCACTGTGTGTGATACTACTTCCATCCTCCGTGACCGGAGCTAACCGATTCAAATGACTACTGGCTACTTCAGCTCAATTTACCGACCCTTTACTCAGAAAATTCAACTTAATCACGTTGGATCTCAGATGGAATGGTGAAACAACATGCGATAGAATTCCCGAAAGATATGCAGTAGAGGAGGCAGCTGAGGAGGTGGTGGCCTTTATGGTATGCCTCCCGAAGGTTTCTTTCCGTTCTAAACTCATACTTCGGGATTAACAGGAGGCTCTGCAGCTCCCTCCTTGCCATTTTATTGCCATGGACATAGGAAGCATGATAGCAATGGAGATCGCAATTACATACCCCAAAAAAGCTCTCTCCCTTTTCATCATGTCTCATCTATGTCTGGAAGAAGTAAGATTTGTACTACTTCTGTGAGCTAAGCTCCCCACTAAGTATCTTTCACAGCTTCCAGATGTTCACAAAGCCAGAACTGAACTTTATAACATGTATATATCGGACCTTCCGGATGCATATAGCGATGTTGCAGTTGGTTACACTCAGTATGCCTTTAGCAGTGATGTCTCCAAGCTGGGTCAAGCGTTTGTCACATTTATTAGTACTAAGCTTCACTCCGACATTTTGCTAACAACGGGTAAACAGAATTTATGCATACAGCGCATCTGTGGTATTCAAAATTTGGGACAAAGATCACAGAAGGGAGGCTCGCTTTACAACTTATGACTTTCCCGTTCAACGTAAACGTTATACAAATATCGAACTTTCTCAAATTCAATGTCCCGTCAAACTTGTCCACGGTGGTAACAACATAGTCTATCCTGAAAGCTATACTCGAGAGCTAGCAGATCTGCTGGAGGGAGCCGGAGTAGACGTCTCATGGGTCACAGTGCCCGGCGCTCCACACTATCTTTGCGTTGACCATGGACCAGAGTAGGTTTTTTGAACAATTAACGATGGAGCTTATATCGCTTGCCATTGCAGAGTCAATCGTGAAATTCATGATTTTGTCACGCATGTGAGTTTTCCAGCACCCGCGGATATTACTTCGCCATGGGACAAGAATCTGCGAGCCTGTGGGTGGAACCCGGAGCAAAAGAATGAGCTGGATGATGATGAACTCACTGTCTCATTTGTGAGTGTGCTGGTAGATTCTGTGTGTACATTTTCTAAAGCAAAATTTTGATTGACAAGCCTTAATCTGGTGTACTACTAGTAGCTATTCACACAAATGTCTGATAAGTACACTTGTTGCTCGGAGTACCTTTTCCTACACCGAGGTCTTTTCATTAGTTGCCTCCTAGTAGTTGATTTAACACTTCAATTACAATAACCACATCTTGGGCATATATGCTCTGGGAGGTAATAATAATACTTCATTTTGTGCAGGTCGGGTCATGACCCTTGCCCCAAAGGTCAGGTTGGTGGGTCAGATGGTCAAAATTGCGCTGAACCTGGGCATAAAAACAAACTTCCAGTGCAGCTTTGCACTTTAGGCAACCCGGTGGAACCCACACTCTGACAACTAAATAGTTGGGTTACAAGTGCAATTTCCAAAATCTGTGCTAATGAGATGAGAATCCCCAGCCCCAGCCACTTGTGGGGAGCTCCCTGTCAATTCCGGGATGATCCTGTAGGGACACCCCTCAGGCTGGGATTTTATACCAAATTGATAACTTTGTTTGCCCTATGCCACACTTGTAGCACTGTCCCATGTAATAGACCAATGATCAGCAAAACCTGGACTCGCCGACAGCGCTGAATTTGAATGCGAACAGTACTGAATAATCAATTCAGTTCAATTCAAATTTCCATGGCGACACACTGGGTTGCGTTGAACATCGCCGGACAGTTCCCACTTTGCTGTTCGAGTTAGGGAGCTGTCCGGTGCTGGACAGCGCTGTGCAGCAGTGACTTGTTTTGCTTATCAGTGGTGTAAACAACACTAGACGGACACACAACCAACAAGGACCATTGACTGATCTTTTGGAGATGCCGCATGCAGCTAACGGTGTCTGTCCATCTTCTCACGCCCTCTAAAAACTCTCGAGCGGCGAGGGGGGTCCCCCCAAGCACAAGGTAAACTAGTCCGCTCGCTTTCCGGTGGATCAACTATAAAAGGTATGTCTCTGAGAGATAATTCTCAGCTCAAGCAACCCACTTCTTCGCTATCATGAGCAACATCGTCAAATACAAACGACTGGGGACTTCTGGACTGAAAATATCTGTACCCATTGTCTGTGATCATACTCTCTCAAACGCCCTTTAAAACTGACTGATTTCTGCATTTTTAGCTTGGTGCAATGGGTATGGGATCCCCAAAGTGGCTAGTTAGGGCTTCATTTCTAATGCTTAGGATCGTTACCGTGCTGCATATTGATACAGTTTGCTAGCCATGGGTTGTTGAAGAAAACGAGGCGCTTCTCGTTCTGAAAGCTGCTTGGGATCGTGGCATCAACACCATCGATACTGCTAATACCTACAGTAACGGAGAATCGGAAAGGGTCATTGGAAAATTCCTGGAAAATTAACTATCTGGATAGTACCAGATACCACGTAATCAAATCCTCATCTTCACCAAATGTTACGGTATCGTTGCTCGCTCTCTGGAAGAGCATGTATTCCTCGATCCTGCACAACGCAACAAATCGGAATATATCAATCAATTCGGACTTTCCAGGGCTGCTATCTTCAACGCCGTGGACGCATCTTTGCAACGACTGAACACTCCCTACGTCGATATGCTGCAAATCCACCGATTTGACCCCGAAACTCCTGCAGAAGAGACCATGAAGGCGCTGCACGACTTGGTTCAAAGTGGGAAGGTACGATACATTGGGGCTAGTTCCATGAGGTGTTGGCAGTTCGCGCACTTGAACCAGGTTGCAGAGAGGAATGGATGGACCAAGTTCATTAGTATGCAAAATGAATATTCGTTGCTTTATCAGGAAGAGGTAAGGGTTCAGTTGATTCTGCTTTACGATCTGACCTTCCTGGACATGCCGTTCGATTACAGGAGCGCGAAATGAATGCTTACTGCAACTTCAATGGTATCGGATTGATCCCGTGAGCTCCTCTCGCTGGAGGGAGACTTTGTAGGCCCGCTAGTAGCAATGCTACTCTGAGGGAAGAGTCCAGCGCAGCTCTAGGTTTCGGTCGAGCGCTTTCGGAGACCGACAAGAAGGTTATCGGGCGCGTAGAAGAAATAGCCACGAAGAAGGGCTGTACCATGGCACAAGTAGCTTTAAATTGGGTACAGATGAAGGTCTCTAGCCCGATTGTGGGAATTACAAGCATCACTCGACTTGAGGAATATTGTCACTGATCTGATTACTTTGGACGAGGCCGAGGTCAAATATATTGAGGAGCCGTACGTATCTCTAAATAGAACCTTCTCTGAACTAACTCGTTCTTCCGTCTTACAGTTACGAGCCAAAGGGGGTTCGAGGTCATCAATGAAGGGGGGTACAGTTTTCGTGTCATCGACAAGGCAATATATCTACAAAGAGTTTCAAGTAACTTTGCAACCTATGTCCATATTTACTTGTAATACTCCTCGTGATCTGAAAATACTCGACGAATTTCATTGACAATTGAGTTCCAATTATCAGAGTTGGGTGTAAGATCGAAAGCAATTTTCTGGGGGCGGAAACTGGTATCATAACCCCAATTGTTGGTGTCGTAGCAACGCTCCCTCGTTGATATAATCTTCAGTGCACACTCCGCACCCAAGTCCGTAAGTTCTGTAAGGGTGAGAGGCTCGGATCGTCCGATTAGTTCCACCAAACATGGTATGAAAAGTTTGGAGACATGATATTGTCGAGCTAAAGCAATCTTCTTCGCGGGATTGCGCATAGAAGATATCTTATCGATCGCAGTAGATCGAACGGCGGCCATGTCCCATTTTGTCGCGAGGCCGAGAACGGATACCCATTCATCCAACGTCAAGTTGGGTCCAGAATTTTCGGAATCGTGGCTGGTGCACGGGATATGGTTAATACATACTGACCCGCAAAGTAGGTGGATGAGGGACATACCGATGAAATAGGACCTTTAGCAAGCGTTCCCAGTCCTTTTTCTTCGTTTGTTCGAGTTGGATCGGGTTATCATCACTGGATCCCTCGACCATTTTTCCTGATTCGCCCTGAGGAAGGGTGAACATGTCCTCGAAAATCGAACTTTCTTCTATCAATCTATTGCGAGGCAAGCTGTAAAGAACATTTTCGACCTATCAAGAGCATAATGAGTTCGGTTGTTGTATTTATGAAAACATGCTCATACCTGAAATCTGACGCAGTCGAAATAGAACGTCGTGCTTCTCTTGATTGGACGGCCCGTGGGTAAAGGAATATCATCGATGTCGGGCAGAGAGATAGAGGGAGGTGCAGCTTTGGTTTCGTCCATTGCCTTTGGTGTAGACCACTAGCAATCATACCTCACCATATATAATAACTGGAGTTCAAGCTACGGAACCTTGCTGGACAGGTGTTAATCACAAACCGAGAGGGTCGAAGGCAAACGAATGTTGTTGCGCGTGAACATTGAACACGCAAGTTATGGATTGACCTCAAGGGCGACTGCGCTGTAGCGGCGTAGTCAGAATCTGATGATACGGTTCCCTCGTGTCGAGTACGGGAGAAGCGAGATAGGGTTAACTGGAAATTTATTCAACACGTTAAACACGAGGCCAAAAGAAGACATTGATGTTACACGCTTGTACTACTCGTCGTGGTTGGTAAACGTAGCACCTATCGTACTCACATCGTTCCATAATGACAATTCAGGACAAAACATTCTTTATTTCCACCACCATAACGATCTCTACATTCGATGCCTAGATCAGTGTTCTTGCAGCGTGGACCAGGCAAGAATCGAGGGATTCGATAGTTTCGAGCGAGACAGATTTTACGCCCTGGATCGTCAAACTCGGAGACTTTTTCGAGAGCGTAATCTGGGATTGTGCTGGTCGATGGATTAAGAGTCGACTCCCATTCGGCAGCTCGCGAGAGATACGCAGACTTTTTGTTTTCGGTTGTTTTCGGATTCCGTTACTTCGCCGGGGCCACCAAGCGGCTCCGTTCAACTGCGATGTTCTTCGGTGACTGGTCACGACTTGATTTTTTCACCAATGGAGTTGATCAACATGCTGGATGATGGGGCTGGCTGCGATGTTGATGCCCTTGTGGATGATCCCATATTTGATTTGCCGTAAGATCCGTATGCCTTTTCGCCGAGTTTATGAGCTACTTGGGTTTTTTCTTCTATGTAGTAATGTGCTTAGATTACTTTTACCATGTAAAACATAGATACACGTTGATCTGTGTGAAATTCGTTCAAGTAGAGAAACCCGGGCTGACCTGATCCCGAGACCTGCTGGTTTCCCGGACTCGGCTTCTCGGGACCGGGATCTTTGACAGGACCGGGATGGGTTGGACTTCCGAAAGCTACATTTGACAATAAACAGGAGGAAAAGGCAGTTCGGTAAACCCTTATGCATAGCACTGTAGAACCGGTAGGCAGAATTATGCGTCTCGGCAATGCGTCACATATTTTTGATGATGTGCATATGCGTCTCGCCAAAATGCGCCAACGTATTCGATTCAGTGAGTATTAGATACCTTCTGATGAAAATTGATGGACCATAAATGTGTTCGCCTATGTATAGATGCGTCACGCGTCACTGCCAGCTTCATAGATTTCAAGTACTTACTTTCAGCCGAAGCTCAGCTCTTTCACGGAGGGTTCCACGGACCAGTGTGAAAATATATGCACTTGTAAAAGAATACGGCCCAAAACTACAGTAGAAGGTAAATATAGGCATAAAAAAATACTGCAAGGTAAAATACCTCAACATCATCTAAGAGGAAATGTTTCAACTTCTTTGACGCATTTGCGCTTAATCATGGGCATAATTTTGCGGTCCGGAATCCTCGGTCTGAATTGATCCGGCAATCACGGTCAAATGATATGTTGTATATGTTTATTACATTCCGGAAACTATATATATATACCAACATTAGAATTTCTATCCTCGTACCAAATTTCTATCCTCGTACCAAATCCCCCGCCTCGTACCAAATCCCACGATGGCTAGCCCTCTTGCTTCGACGTTCGGTGTATGGCTTGTTTCGATCTGGCTTGAAACTATGTATGTACCTCCATTACATTTCTATAAGCGCTTTATTGAATAAAACTGGTAGCCTGTATGGTATGGGATTATTACAGGTCTGGCTGTACTTTCACTGGTACCCTAAAGACCATTGGAGTGTAAAGCTGATTGTAAGCCATTGGCCCATCATTTCAAATCAGTTTGATCCATAATTCCCAGGTCTCGCTGTTGACGTGGGCTTTTCAATCGAAATGAATCTTGAGACTTCCTAATTAAAGCCGGGAGGCTTAAAAGATTAACGGAAACTCTTCAAATCACGGTTTTATTTGCCGATACATATGTCACATTGATTGACAATTTTGGAAACATTGGAGCTTTGGCGGATATTACCTGGTATGTTTGAAGATATTCAGAGTTTTGAGAATGCTCTACTAATCAAGGTCAACAGGTTGGGCTCAGTTAGTATTGCGCGAGATTATTTGCATGCATGTTGACAATTTGAATACTAGCTTCAACTTATAGCAGGTGTAAGCCAAATTATATTCTCAGGATTTAAATGGTATTTTATTCTTCTAACCATTGATTGAAAGTATACATCGGCATTTATTGTTCAAATGTATGTCTACCAATGCCATGCTAAAAGCTTCACTCATCTATTCACGCATGCTTCCATTTGTAGATACTTTGGATATTCCATCTACCGCTGTGGGTTGATGTATTTTGAAAAGATGTTTTGATGATCCAACACGTTATTTTAGTGGATGAAAAAAGGCCGACTTTTGCCATAATCATTGTAAGCACCAAAATTCAAATCATATATATTTCAAACAATTTCTGTACATAGATGCTACTCGCTCTCCTGCAAATTGGGGCGGGAATAGGTATGTCTTCATCAATCATTGTTCATTCAATCATGCGAAAGGATTTCATTTTCTAGCCCAAACTGTTGAGATGTAAGCTCTTGTTTGAGCTAAAAATGTTGGTGTGTATCTGACCTATTGCTAGAGCAATTCTTGACTCTTTCGCAAGCATTGATCGCACAAAGGTCAATCATATCTTCAGCTCCAAGTTTTGGAGCTAACCATCCCAATTTCTATATTATCCAGCCAATCACATCGGTGGAATCAGCTGCATCTGTTGCGTGTGACATTGGAATCACATTGGCCCTTTTTATCAAATTAAAGAGCCGCCACTCTGGAGTAAAATCGTCAGCATCTTGTCTAATTCCCAATGTCTTTGCGTTCATGTCTTGCATCTATAGCACTAATACAATTCTTCAAAAACTGACTACATATGCCATTAATCGTGGTATACTGACATCCGTTGCTGCTGCACTGAATCTCATATTAGTTAGTAGCTCTCCCTCAGGCTACCCACATGTTGTAACCTGACCCCAACAATAACAGTTTCTTGCAATATCTAACACATTCTACTTTTTCCTTGGACTTCTGCTGTGTAGCAAATGTATGTATCCTTTTAATCAAACATAGTAATGATTGCTTATGGATCTTGTAGTATACATGAACAGTATGCTAGCAAGGTAAGTCAATCTACTAATAAGAGCGCCTACCACTATGAATATGTATCCCGGCGTAATCAATTTATAGTCTAAATACAAGGCAGTATATTTCAAACTCCTCTCAGAAACATACCCATGGATGGCAGTCAATTGCCCTCGAGAACTTAGTATCAACTGCGGTGTCCAATCCAAAAATGTTGG
This sequence comes from Collybiopsis confluens, assembly GCA_013368555.1. Taxonomy (NCBI): domain Eukaryota; kingdom Fungi; phylum Basidiomycota; class Agaricomycetes; order Agaricales; family Omphalotaceae; genus Collybiopsis; species Collybiopsis confluens. The sequence goes on along the minus strand of JAACJN010000300.1, from coordinate 37,717 downwards.
CTAATTCTACACCAAGAGTTGACATTGACACTGCCCTTGAGGAGCAATATGGTGGTTCTGTTTTGGTAAGTTTCTAACTCTGGCTCTCAATATTCTTCTGATTCCCCAATACCTAAATTTCAAGCATCAGAAAACCATTCCTCTACCAGATCGGATGGCCTAATCAAATAGGAAACTCTGGGATGTCATGACTCATATAAAATGGACTATACTACATTTTGTCTTGAAACTTAAATGGGTTGCTAGAATTTATATCTGACAATAAATCATCAGCAAAACTGGTATTTGTCCACAACACTTGCAGCACTGACAGCCCTGTATAAGCACAATTCAGTGTTGTACAGTGTTGTACAGCACTGTACAAGCGCAATTGTCACAAAAAGTGACATGTCTGATACAAACATGTGCATTGCCTTACTGAGTATAACAGTGAGAGAGTGCACAAAGTGGTATATATAGCAGATCCCACAATGCTGAACAGATTTGGCATTGCCAGCCTTTTGGCATAATGGTTTACAGAATGGTTGGGATCAGTTCTGTTACAGCAATTCAGTTCTGTACAACACTCACAGAGTTAATTCAAAAATTCAATTCAAATTTGACACGTACCATGCATCAAAGTGTGTCATCAGGCGGAGGCGTGGAAATATGCATTGCAGAAATGTAATTGCCGAACCTATAGGCTAGGTCTCTGTATCCGAAAGTCCTGCTTTGCCATAGCTCCATTTGGGCATGTTCTCATTTAAATACTCATGCTGACCATTTGCTTGTCACCAATCACATGTTAATCTACACTTTTTTTGTCTACCTGTACCAGGTTCATGTTTTCTTTGTGGTACATAGAAACTCCCCAAGATCAATTTTCTGATCCAATACCCTCCCTCTGTAGAGTATGGAGTCGCCTTATTCTTGCTACTGTAAATTCCCTTTCCTTAACAAATTAACTATAGGCAAAATAATCTAACGGCTGCTCCATAAGGCATGCTCACCGTCTTTGAAACTGAAAAAGGTATTTAAAAACAATAAGTTCCCACCAGCGTTGTGATGAATTCAACACCACTTGATGTGTCAACATCATTCAGTTCATTTCGGCACCAACCTTGGCATATGAGTCCTTCAACGGTGAGCACATATCAGACCTGATCGGACATCAGCAAAACCTGGGTGTGCTGGACAGCAATGAATTGTTGCTGGACAGCATGCAATCCAGTCCCTACAGCGCTCAATTCAGTTGCTATTTAAATTTCCATGGCAACAACACAACAGCTTTGAATAGCGCTGTCTACTGTCAGTGCTGTCGGCGCTGTGGGCTGTGGGCTCTGTGGGCACTGTCAGGCACTGTCGAGCACTGTCCAGCGCACACCTGTTTTGCTGATGGATGCACCGGAAAACGGCTCTGGAAAACAGCGTCCGGAATTTCTGGTGCCGGTAGATAATGGGTTTTCCCGAAATTCATTGCCGCTACTTCGGTTTGTCCTCCGTAGCTCTTGTGGTACACTGAAGCCTATAATAACTCTACTAGTTGGCAGCAAAATACACTATCCTACAGTCATAAAGCCCCTCAAAGCTTCAACCTTGGTCAAGGTTAAGCATTCGGGCGGCGCTACTTCTTATCTATTAGGCGCCAGTAGGCGCTATTCTTTATCTGAAAAATGATCCTATATAAATTGATCATTAAGGGTGTTTTGGGGTTAGAATTCCGGAGCTCCGGAGTCCGTTTTCCGGTGCCTCCGATTATGGGCTTGCTCAAATTTATATAGGTTCGGCCCTCGCCGCTTGCGGCCATCCCCCCAGTCATAAAATATGAGTAGTATGTGCTTTCAAGAAAACCAGCCTGGGGAAAAGGTTCCAATCAGTGCCCTCACAAACAGTGTTAGGATGGATAAACGGGTACCGTATAAGTTCTACGTACACTATCTTATATATCAATTAGACTACATACTGCGGGATGAAAGGGCAATACTGAAATGACAATACAAAATGACAATAATCAACTAAATACTTAATGGCCCAATTGCAACCATCTATCCGTATCTCCAACACCACATTGAGGCAATTCTGGCATGACTGCTGATGTCTTTTGAACCCATTTGGAGAAAATAAGTTGCCGCAGATGCCACATTTTTGTTTCTGGTGCTATTGCGACCCATGGAGAAAAAAAATTGAACGTGTTTGCAAAACATGTGATACTATGGTAGTTAGGGATAGTTCCGTGACAGGGATAGTTCAATTTTTGTAAAACCGTCAAAATAAAGGTCTTCCGAGTTCTGGATAGCTTTGAGAATTTTTTAAAGGCATCTTTAGATAGTATTGTTTATTTCTATCCACTCCCGGTAAGGGATTTGAGAGGGTCTACATAAACATCGAGGGATTAGTACTTTGCTGCCACTGATTATTTTCATCAAACCGCCAGGAACATCATACTAATGAATATATAAAACAGATGTAAGTAGCTAGCATTGGACTTTATGTTTTCAATAATCTAAATATCAAATTTAAAGAGAATCTGCGAGGAACTGGACGAATGGGAAGGAAAACAAAGTGAAAAATGTGTCGAGTGTAACATCAAGCTCGGAGGAGAGCATGCCGTCGGCTCGGCACACAGCACAACAGTCTGACCGAACAATGACCAGAGCCAAACATCTTCGAACAAATCCAGTGAAGCCACGCAAAATCGACGACGCTACTGAAGAGAGGCTCAGACAGGCAAAAGAGGATCTTAGGCGTACAACCAAGTTCTCATCTGTTGCCCTGTTCCAACTCCTCTTCCCCGAAGTGCGCCTGGTGATAATGTACCACTTGAGTAGCTTAATTTTATTATATTCAGTTAATCACAATGCAGTTGAGTACTTTTTTTGTTGAGATGCAAAGACTGCTGCCATTGGAGCCTCAGGTGCCAACATGTCGTGACAACCGGTACTTACATCATTTTTCTCACATTCTATTCATTTATCCCACGCCACCTCTTTTCTTTATCATGTGATCGTGCTTACTACTCACACTTCTTCGACTCATTGCTTCACATCCATTTCACAATAGCGTACTATCTCTTTTCCTTCCTTATTGTCTTATCGCCTTATTGTTACACCTCACTCCCATTCGCTGTTATTATTCTTTCACCTCCTTCCTCTCACAGCTGCCATACGTTTATTGTCTTTACACTTACTTTCTCTCGCGCTGTCGTTCTACACTCTCGCGCTATTATCTTTTCACCTCTTTGTTGTTCTTTCACTCTTATTGTCTCACCACGTATATAAGGACTGTAGATAGCTCCCTAGTTCCCTATCTCGACCTCTTGGTCATTGGGAACTAGGTTCGTGTTGTATCTCTTCTTCGGTGTCAATATCTAACTTGGTCATTGGGAACTAGCTGTCCTCTGAGCCCTTGTGATTCGCCCTTCGTGCTGTCACTGTTGTTGAGATCATTCATCCTTCATCATCCTTTTTGTGCTTGTGCTTGTGCTCGTGCTTCCTCGTTCCGGTCGTTCCGATCCTCGTCGCGACACAACAAACTGGCTGGCAGGTGCCGACTCGCGGCTTCTCCGTGACAATATTGTGACCTGAGGTGTGAACTATCCCTGTTTTCCTTGGTCGCTGGCCGACAACCTCAGTAAAATTATAAAAATTTACAGAAATTCAGGATAGGGGGTTTGAACCCATAGAAATCAATCTGTCTACTCAGAATAACAAGGCTTAAAGAAGTGGTAAAGTTATTCACGTTTTGATCAAATTGGAACTATCCCTAACTACCATAGTAATCACGTCGTAATTGTCGCAATCTGCTGATAATTCCTCGGCTGCTTACGGCCGCCCAACTAGATTTCCGACATAGGCGTAACCAATACTGGACGGGAAATACAACCAACCAAGGTCCACCAAACAAGGTGTTGATCTTTTGCCGCCTGCAGGCAGTGTCCATCTTCCCATGCCCTCTAAAATCTCCTCCGCTCCTTTCAGAATACACCGAGCGGCAGGAAGGTAAGCTACTCCGCTCGTTTTCCGGTGACTCGGAATCAACTATAGAAGGTATGTCTCTCGGGGATACTTCTCAGCTCAAGCAGCCCACTTCTTCGCTATCATGAGCAACATCGTCAAATACAAACGGCTGGGGACTTCTGGACTGAAAATATCTGTACCCCTTGTCTGTGATCATACTCTCTCAAATGCCCTTTGAAACTGACTTATTTCTGCCTTCTTAGCTTGGTGCAATGGGTAGTGTGGGCCATATTGGGCCATGGGCCAGGGCCGTACTTCTGAGAGGCTCCAGGCCCGGGCCTCAGGCCTGGGCCAGATGCATCTTTTCGGGAGAGCTGTACGAACAGAATTTCACTACAAAAGTTCTTTTGGGTAAGCCTTTAGAGGCTTTACAAGTTGCCAAGGTAGGTGGTACTCAATGAAAGATCTGACACATGGTAAGCAAAATTGTCCATTCAGTTTGCTGCTTGATGATGGAAGTAGCCTGAGGCATGGAAATATTGCACAACCAATGTCAAAAAATTAAAAATCCAGTATTTTCATGGAGAATACACTTTGGACTAATGCTGAAGACCTTAATTACACGGTATGTTATTTGATGTTGAAAATTATTATGACTAGTACATTGGCCCACGGCCTGAGCTTTTTGGCCATGGATTTGGCGCGGCCCAGGCCTGATAAAGCCCAGCCTGGCGGGCTTTCGGCTCGGCCCGGCCCATGCATCACTATCGATATGTTGCAAATCCACCGATTTGACCCCGAAACTCCTGCAGAAGAGACCATGAACGCGCTGCACGACTTTGTTCAAAGTGGGAAAGTACTTAAGGGGGGCTAGTTCCATAAGGTGTTGGCAGTTCGTGCACTTGAACCAGGTCGCGGAGAGGAATGGATGGAACAAGTTCATTAGTATGCAAAATGAATATTCGTTGCTTTATCGGGAAGAGGTAAGGGTCAGTTGATTTTGCTTTATGATCTGATCTTCCTTGACCTTCCTTGACAATTACAGGAGCGCGAAATGAATGCTTACTGCAACTTCAATGGTATCGGATTGATCCCGTGGGCTCCTCTTGCTGGAGGGAGGCTTTGTAGGTCCGTTAGTAGTAGCAATGCTACTCTGAGGGAAGAGTCCAGCGCAGCTCTAGGTTTCGGTCGAGCGCTTCCAGAGACCGACAAGAAGGTTATCGGGCGCGTAGAAGAAATAGTGATATGACCGAGGTCATCCATATCCTTTTTGAGCATAATGCTCCTTGTCGAGACAATATAAGTCTATAAAATGTATTACTATTACCATTAAAAGTGTCTAAACAGGTGCGACGGCGTTTACCTCAGTATTAAAAATCACCTGTCACTCCATTGAATTCTATCTTGTTATGGTAGTTGAAGTCGCCGTTGAAGGGTCTGTGACAGTTCCATATTTCGGATATGTCTGAAACAGACTAAAAGCAAAGGCCGAAATGTTTATTATGACATTCTATTCTAAAGCTGTGGAACCAGTGCAGGACTAGTCCTAAATTGGTATAGTTACCTTTTTGGGATCACTCAGAATGTATATAAGGAGGACAAAAACAAGGGAAAAGGACAAGCAGTGGATTGCCCCCTTCTCGCTACCAGTGTTAAGGACTTTCTATTTGGCTTCGGTGCAGTTGTAACAGTCCAGTTGGTGTTTGGTGTCAGTCTCAGAACAGTTTGGTGTTTACCTATAACTTTTGTTTTGTGTTTTGATTTTGTGTTTGTTTTGGTGTTTTTGAACTTGGTATATTTTGGCTATTAGAAAACTTGTGTTTTCGGAACAACTCTACAACTACTACACACCCCCTCTGCTACTTTTAAGTATAAAATTCTAAGTCTACCTGTTTTGCCCCTTCGACCTTAGTGTCTTTGGGTGTTTTGGTGTTTGTCCTTTCTTTCATCACTACACTCAGCACATCAATAGCCAAGAAGAAGGGCTGTACCATGGCACAAGTAGCTTTAACTTGGGTACAGATGAAGGTCTCTAGCCCGATTGTGGGGATTACAAGCATCACTCGACTTACTGATCTGATTACTTTGGACGAGGCCGAGGTCAAATATATTGAGAAGCCGTACGTATCTCTAAATAGAATCTTCTCTGAACTAACTCGTTCTTCCGCCTTACAGTCACGAGCCAAAGGGGGTTCGAGGTCATCAATGAAGGGGGGTACAGTTTTCGTGTCATAGACAAGGCAATATATCTACAAAGAGTTTCAAGTAACTTTGCAACCTATGTCCATATTTACTTGTAATACTCCTCGTGATCTGAAAATACTCGACGAATTTCATTGACAATTGAGTTCCAATTATCAGAGTTGGGTGTAAGATCGAAAGCAATTTTCTGGGGGCGGAAACTGGTATCATAACCCCAATTGTTGGTGTCGTAGCAACGCTCCCTCGTTGATATAATCTTCAGTGCACACTCCGCACCCAAGTCCGTAAGTTCTGTAAGGGTGAGAGGCTCGGATCGTCCGATTAGTTCCACCAAACATGGTATGAAAAAACTGGAGACATGATATTGTCGAGCTAAAGCAATCTTCTTCGCGGGATTGCGCATAGGAGATATCTTATCGATCGCAGTAGATCGAATGGCGGCCATGTCCCATTTTGTCGCGAGGCCGAGAACGGATACCCATTCATCCAACTTCAAGTTGGGTCCAGAATTTTCGGGATCGTGGCTGGTGCACGGGGTATGGTTAATACATGACTGACCCGGAAAGTAAGTAGATGAGGGACATACCGATGAAATAGGACCTTTAGCAAGCGTTCCCAGTCCTTTTTCTTCGTTTGTTCGAGTTGGATCGGGTTATCATCACTGGATCCCTCGACCATTTTTCCTGATTCGCCCTGAGGAAGGGTGAACATGTCCTCGAAAATCGAACTTTCTTCTATCAATCTATTGCGAGGCAAGCTGTAAAGAACATTTTCGACCTATCAAGAGCATCATGAGTTCGGGTGTTGTATTTATGAAAACATGCTCATACCTGAAATATGACGCAGTCGAAATAGAACGTCGTGCTTCTCTTGACTGGACTCCCCGTGGGTAAAGAGATATCATCGATATCGGAAAGAGAGATAGAGGTAGGTGCAGCTTTGGTTTCGTCCATTGCCTGTGGTGTAGATCACTAGCAATCATACCTCACCATATATAATAACTGGAGAAGTTCAAGCTGCGGAACCTTGCTGGACAGGTGTTAATCACGAGCCGAGAGGGTCGAAGGCAAATGAATGTTGTTGCGCATGAACACTGAACACGCAACTTATGGATTGACCTCAAGGCGACTGCGCTGTAGCGGCGTAGGCAGAGTCTGATGAAACGGTTTCCTCGTGTCAAGTAATTTCCGGAGAAGCGAGATAGGGTTGACTGGGAATTGATTCATCACGTTAAACACAAGCCCGATAGAAGAGGTTAATGTTACTTGTACTACTTGTCGTGGTCGGGAAAGGTAGCACCTATCGTACTCACATGGCCGTTCCATGCCATAACGACAATTCGAGACAAAACATTCTTGATTTCCCCCACCATAGTACATCCTCTCCCTGACTGAGATGATTTCTACATTCGACGCCCAATTCAGGATTCTTGCCGCGTAATGGTTTGGGATCTGGACCAGGCAAGGAATGAAAAACCGAGGGTTTCGATAGTTTCGAGCAAAACAAATCTTACGCCCTGGATCGTCAAACTCGGAGACTTTTTCGATAGCGTATTCTGGGACTGTGCTCGTCGATAGATTATGTAAGAGCCGATTCTCATTCGCCGAGATCTGGGCAAGGTGGTTGACCGAGCAGAGCATCACTGATGAAAGTACAATCTCTGAGTAGGCGGAAGAAACGAAGAAAAGTGCTTCCCATACCGATTGACAATTCTAAAAGACAACTCTATCCTTTATTTCCATCTGCTCAAGGCAAATCGGACCAGATTCGAAGTTTCTTTCCATCTGCAACGCCGTGAGGCAGGAAGACTAAGGCATTGAAAACAGGTGAAAATCTGATGAGCTTGGAAGGGGTAAGACAGTAAAAAGTTCTGTTAACAGCGCGAGGATTGTCATTTCCAATAGAATCGGAGAGGTGGTTGAAACGGCGGACGGCCATGGTGGTTGACTGCCACACATCGGCACGTCGACGGAATCTGATTCAAACTCCGTTAGCGAGAGATACACAGAATCTTTGTTTTCGGTTGTTTTCGGATTCCCCCATCGTTGCTTCGGGCTTCCTTCTATTTTGCACATATACGAGATAAAAACAGCGCTGATAGGGCTTCTACGAAACCTCATATTCATATATAGTGAGCGAACTCTTAACGGGGGAGATGGCAATTGGAACAACGACAACGACTGCAGCGAGTGCTTTCGCAATTCGAATCCAATATTCCGACTGTTCACGTAAAGTTGTATAGCATTCATTTACTGTTGGAGCCTCAGCGAACTCAAAAAGGTGTTCAATGCTCCCCATTCTCTCCGTCACTCAAAGTCCACCATACATAGAACATCTTAACCGGGCTCCGCGGGTTTTTAAAAACTGGTGCCCAACTTTTGGGTATAATGAAGGGTTTGACATGCTCGAACCGTATTTGTCGGATATCCGATCCTTCCCGTCTAAGCAGCCTTGACTTTCTTAGTTCACAAGGCCTCGTTGACTGTCACAATTCAGTCGTTATTCGCTCTCACTCCCTGTTAAAACTTTCTGAGATGATGGTGCGCGCTATAATCTATTATGGCTAGCAGAACATGATCGATTGATCAGCTGCACTGATCGTTATAAAGAGCACCAAGATCAGTGTTTCCTTACATAAACGGAGTAAGTGTAAGCCACCGTACAAAAAGCAATACTATTGGTGATAGGGATCTTGTGTTTTTGTCGAAATCGTTAATACTGGCTCGAAAAATCATCGGATTAAAATTCTAAGAACACAGCTAGATTCACACCGTTCAAAAACCCTTAAACCCAGCTCCTCGAGAATTTAGAGGGCAAGCTTTGAGTGTCGGGCAATGCCCGAGAAAAATTGGGTCCTTTCACTTTCGGGTCACGAAATGTCACTGTACAGCCGTTTCTGGCAATTATGGCAACGGTTCTTTCAACAGGTTGGACGATGACGAAATGGCGAGCGACATGTGTCCGTTGGCCGAACGACGGCATGGGCTTTTTGTCACGCTTTAGCACCTCTCAGATTCTTTTCCTTCGTCAACGCTGTAAATGCTCTCTAATCCGCTCCAGAATCTGGTAAAAATCCTCCTTGGAATGTTATTCTTGTGATGCATTCTTTCTTAGGGGGATAAAGGTAGTGCAATGTACTTCTCCTGGCTAATTATACAGAATCATGCCTTGTTTGGAACAGTTTTCGTATCCCATTTCGCAACCCTCAAAGGAAAGTATACAAGTAAAGGGATATAAATGTATAATGATATCTAAATAATGTACCCCCGAAGTGGTGAAGGCTCAGAGTGCGTTCAGTTCTTCAAATAAAGTGTTTTCTGAAAATCACCAGTACCCTGGACCTTCAAGATCCCTATCACCCATAGTAACAGAAACTTTAATTTGGGCTCTAAGAAAATGTGGCACATGGCGCATATAATCAGCCTTTGGCGGCGTGACACTAATACGAACGAGATTTTTGTTTTTTCGAAATATCACGCGCTATACTTACCATTTAAGAAGGTGCCACTATGATTAGACAGACAGCGAGTCGCAAGGAAAGGTTCAACGTGAAAGTGACATGAATCGACAAGGCTCATTTTTTGCTACCGGCATTGAACCTCGCATTTTAGACATTGGTAGCCTTTTGATTAGTAGGACGAGGTCGTATAAAAGGCATCATAGTTTTTGCTCTGTTGTTCCAGTAGCGACCATGGAAACTTTGGCTGCTGGTGCTTACTACATTCGAAACGGCCCCTTCCCTTTCTCTCGCTCCCATATCGAGGACAAGAGCTTGAATCCTAAAGCTGTTTTCACGCTCTGGAAAGGGTCTGAAGAAAAACCGGCAAGCCCTTGTTTACGTCCAACGTCTACACACTAATAGTAATGTTTTCATGACTTGTGGATGCAGTGGCAGATCCAAGGGACGAGATCTCATGTATTCACCTTCAGCAATCCAAGCGGCGCTCCCGGCCGACTGGGGTGTTGCCAGAAAGCGGTCACAAGCAGAAGCTCTTCGCCTTGTTGAGAGGAGAAAGAGCTACAGTATGGAAGGTCGAACCTGTCGCATTGGTTGTGATGATTTCATATGTGTAAGTGTGGAGTTCACCTGCCTCTTAATAAGTTCATTGGTACCGTGTACGAACTGAACATGACTTCTTTCACAGCATTACGTCTGCAGTCGATGGAAAATTCTGGGTCAGCACCCCTCCGCAACCAGGAGCTGTTCCTGGTGAAGAGCATCAGGTAGTATGCGATCGCCCACCAAGTTGGATAGTATAACCTAAGTTTTGCTACCCATAGATCGAAGTCAAGACGTTGATTCTCAATCCGGTTGATCCTAGGTATTCTTCCGAAGCGATCTTCGAAATTGTCAGAGCCTAAAGAATGCGACCACTGCTTGATAATCTTGGTCGTAAATTGTAAATCCATCACGTTGACGAGTTCGAAGCTTCTATGCCTATTGTGTATTAGCGAGGTCAGTACTACTACCTTGAACTTATCAAAATTTTTAAACGAGGACTATGCTCGTTAGCATATGGTCTTTGAGTATTTGAACTCTAACATCTTAGAGCATAGGAGGAGCAAATGAATATGTTTTAAAAAACCAGAGAGGAGTTATGGCTCAAATGAACGGCCGGCAACTATCTGCGGGATAATTCAGGCACGGCCGGTATGCAGAGGCTCAGGCGCATGCGAAGGACACCATGCGAAGGAGGACACCATTTTCGAATTTCTGTTTCTAAGCATTGCTAACAATCGCAACGTGTCCTGTTCCACCATGTCCGCCAGTAACCAGACCGAGATAATCTTTTACGACATACCGCTGGCCGAGCCAGAGCCAAACATATGTTGGTCGCCGAATACCTGGAAGACACGGTACGCATTGCGCGAGATCTTTCCGACATGAAGTCCTCTTGACCACCACGCAGTTTCTGTCTTAATTATAAAGGTCTTCCCTACAGGACCGAGTGGGTAGAATACCCAGATATCGAAGGTCTCTGCAAGAAGATTGGCGCAGCGCCGACTGGTGTCGAAAGCGATGGCGTAACACCCGCCTACACATTGCCAGTGATCTACGATCCTACCACTAAACGAGCAATATCCGAGTCATTCAATATCGCTTTGTACCTCGATGCCACGTACCCTGGCACCCCAAGGCTTATTCCCTCAGGTACCAGTGGCCTCCAATCAGCATTCATTTCCCTAGCCATGCTGCGCATTATTCCCCACTTAGTCATGATCGTCACGGGAGTAGAGATATTCCAGAAACTTTCGGGAAGGAGCCAAGAGTTTTTTAGACGTACCAGAGAGGCTTCGTATGGTATGAAGATGGAGGAATTTACGCCAAAGGGCGAAGCGAGGGTCGAAGCTTGGAAAAAGTTTCAAAAGGGCTTACAGCTGTTGACTAAACATTACGATGCAGCGAAGGAGGAAAATGGAGGCGAGTATTTGTGTGGTTCGAATCCGACCTTTGCAGATTTTGGGCTAGCCGGGCTGCTACATTGGTGCAAGGCTGGATTTGGAGCAGACAGTGAACAGTGGAAGGAGATATTGGAGTTGCAGGGCGGGCGGTGGGCGACTTTTGTCACAAGTTTGGATAGGTACACGAAAGTTTAAATCAGTCTCTAAAGTTGCTGTACTTATGTAATCGTTCGGTAAAGTCTAGTGATGTGCCGGCCAGTGGGACCCGGCTCAGAAGCCCCGAGCTACGGCTAGCCGGCACATCGCTTTATAGGTAACATAACGAATGTGAACGTTCAACTTGGACACACCCGACTCGTCCAGTGGCTGTAGGTGAGTTCTGAGCAAAGGAACTTCAGGTTTAGTGGGTACTTCTAGGGTTAGCTAGCCCTTCGGCCTTACCCTAACACTCCTATATCGTAGTTTAGGGTTTGAGTGCGTACGAGGGAGGAAGTCGTAAAGTCATTGAATGAACGAAATCTAGAGACTGATTTAAACTTTCGTGTACCTATCCAAACTTGTGACAAAAGTCGCCCACCGCCCGCCCTGCAACTCCAATATCTCCTTCCACTGTTCACTGTTTGCTCCAAATCCAGCCTTGCACCATTGTAGCATTCCGGCCAAGACAAAATCTGCGAAGGTCGGATTCGAACCACACAAATACTCGCCTCCAGTTTCGTCTTTCGCTACTTTATAATGCTCACTCAACAACTGTAAGCCCTTTTGAAACCCTTTCCAAGCTTGGATCCTCGCTTCGCCCTTTGGCGCAAGTTCCTCCATCTTCTTACCATACATAGCCTCTCTGGTACGTCTAAAATATTCCTGACCCTTTCCCGAAAGTTTCTGAAATATCTCTACTCGGACGATCATTCCTACGTGGGGGATAATGCGGAGCATTGCTAGGGGAATGAATGCTGATTGGAGGCCACTGGTACCTGAGGGGATAAGTCTCGGGGTGCCAGGGTACGTGGCATCGAGGTACAAAGCGATATTGAATGACTCGGATATTGCTCGTTTAGTGGTAGGATCGTAAATCACTGGCAATGTGTAGGTGGGTGTTACGCCATCGCTTTTGACATCAGTCGGCGCTGCGCCAATCTTCTTGCAGAGACCTTCGATATCTGGATATTCTACCCACTCGGTTCTGTAGGGAAGACCTTTATAATTAAGACAGAAACTGCGTGGTGGTCAAGAGGACTTCATGTCGGAAAGATCTCGCGCAATGCGTACCGTGTCTTCCAGGTATTAGGCGACCAACATATGTTTGACTCGGCCAGCGGTATGTCGTAGAAGATTATCTCGGTCTGGTTACTGGCGGACATGGTGGAACAGGACACGTTGCGTGTGTTGCGATTGCGTTGCGATGCTTAGAAATTCGAAAATGCTGTCCTTCTTTAATCGCATGCGGTGAAACCGGGCCTGAATCATCCCGCCGATGGTTTGCGGCCGGGCGTTCACTTGTGTAACGCCTCCTACGACATATTACAAAATTGCTTCCACATGACCGTACTGGCGGCCAAAACCGATTTCATCCCCACGTGACCTATTAAATGTAAGTCGGAGCAGAATCACAATTTAGGGGGTGAATTTGGTTCTGGCCGCCAGTGTACATACACTGGCGGCCAGAACCAAATTCACCCCACGTGACCTACTAAATTGTGATTCTGCTCCGACTTACATTTAATAGGTCACGTGGGGATGAAATCGGTTTTGGCCGCCAGTGTAACTACTCACGTGATGGTTCAGCCTTTATCTTCACCACCTGCACCGTAGTTTATGCAGACTAATTGAGTTCAGGCGTATGATGACTAAGGCCAGTATCTTAAAGGTACAAACCCAGCTTACAATTTGCTCTAACTAAACATATTCATTTGCTCATCCCATGTTGGAGCTCAAACACGCAACGACCACTTGCTGAAAAACGAGCACGGTCGAAAGTTTTTTTTGGTTTCAATGACTTCGCTAATAATGTAGCACTATATGTACGTACACTACTCAGATGGGAACGATTTTGCGAAACTTATAGAATCGTTTCCTAATCAGTATACTTACTTTCAGGTGACGTGAGGAGAGGGGAGCATGTATAGTAAAAACGTCCGTGTCCAGTGATTCCAGGTTTAGTCTGCAAAAAGAATTGAACTAGTAGAATTTTCGAGGTTGAGCAGCATTCAACGAGACTTGAGTGGGATAGAGTTAGAGCAGACAATGAGTAGTGGAAGGCAATAATGGAGTGGCAGCCTAGAGCGAGCAATGGGCGACTTTTGTAGCAAGGTTGGATAGATACGCACAAATCTATTTGTGAATGTCACGGTATTTATCCGGACCATGCAACTTTAATGAGCTCCGCTCCTCGCTCCCCGACGACATATGTAGGTGCTTGAGTATGTGAACTTGTAATAAAAGGCTATCGCCATTGTAGGGTTCCATTAGAAGATACACATTAAAACATCTAACGTTCACTCACAAAAACCGACGCGTCGATGACTCTCAATCCCTCCACACCCTTCACCCGTAGATCTGGATCCACCACGCCATATTCAGCACCTCTAGCGCTCATGGCTACAGTTCCCACAGGATGTGCGACTGAAGATGTGGAGTCCCTAATGAAAGCATCTAGGACGCTATCATTTGAGTGTAAAGTGATATTGGCAAATGGCCCGAACTGAGCTAGAATATACCCGTTCCACGTTGGGGTGGAGGAAAATTGGAGTGCCATCCGAATCGCTTGACGCATGGCAGCTATGTCAAAAGGCGAAGTGAAGTATCTGGGATTGATGAGAGGGGCAGAGAAGGGATCTGTATTGTTGATGGTGACAGCGCCACCTACCCATGCAAAGAAATGGTCAGAAGAGTAGAAAAGACAAACTACTGCAACAGCGTACGAGACGCAGGACTAACTACCACGAGTCCCAGTGAGAAATAGTTTCCGGTCGGTGGAGGTACTCCAGATATCCCGTTCTGATGGGGGTCAGTCAACCAACGAACAGAGGGAAATGCAACAAATTGCGTACCCCAGGAATCATCTCTAAATGAGGCGAGCTCTTACCAGATGATGGATCCACCCCAAACTTCTCAGTCAGGCTATCATCGACTCTGAAAAATCCAATCTGATTCCCAGCACTCGAATCAACCAACGGTCCCATTCCCGTATGATTGAATTCTGCCAAGAATATGTTAGATAGCGTAGCATTGCGATTGATGTCGTCCACAGTCTGAGTCGAGTTCACGATAAAAGCGACTCCAAGGATTGGATGGTCAGTGAGATTTTGCCCGACGCTGGGAAGATTAACGAGCGGATGTATGCCAAGAGATGAAAGTGTTGTGCTATCACCGATTCCGGAGTTGAGAAGGATATGTGCCGAACCAAATACCCCGCCAGAAAGTATGATTTCCTTCGTAGCTTCAACTCGGAAGAGGGGACCTACATATACGCAAGTGCGGAATGTATATACTAATTTCCAGGACAGAAGGAACGTCTTACCATCCAGGTCCTGGGAAAATTCGACGGTGCGAAATGCGTATCCGGACGAAGAATGCTTTGAGGAGCTCGGAAGAACTCGAGAGACGCGGGCGTGAAGCACAATGTCCAGATTCTGTCTTTTGATAAAATGGGGTGCTAAGTAAGAGGTGGCCGAGCTACTCCGTTGACCTGCGGTCGTGACAGTTCGTTGCAACCAACCTAGCAGGCAAGTCATCTCAATGTTAGTACTGACCTGACCACACTCACTGATTCCCAGCGGACTTCCAGAATTGTAATCCTCGTTGAATTCGAAGGCGGGTCCGAGCGCTCTTGCCGACTCAAACACTCTGAGATCAATAGGTTGAGGAAAACCCGGAAGGGTGACCGCATTTATTCCGGTAAAGCTGTGAACGGATGGGTCAAATTGGCCGGTGGTATTGTGTCGGTCAGCGGGAGGCTGGAAGTTTTCATTCTGAAGAGCAAACTTTTATGACTTGAATGTCAAACAACACCATTCAAGAAGCTTTACCATTGCGAGATACTTCTGTACACTTTTATACGACCATCCTTCATCTTCCGTGATTGCCGCAAATCGATTATAATCATCTGCAGATCCTCTAGTGTAAAACATCCTGTCTTTATGATAGGGTGTGACGATGATTTTGAAGATTGAACATTCTTGAAGAAAACTCACTGACGGAACTGGATCCTCCCAGGATGAATCCTCGAAGCATGGGAATTGAGCGATCATTGAGACCTTCCTGCGCTGTCGTGCTATAATTCCAGTCGTATTGAGGCGGGACTCCCCGAGTACAGAAGTAGGGCACTTCGGTTTCAATTGCATTAATATTCCTGATTGAGGGTGAGTGTCATAAACGAAACGTCGTGGCGCCACAAAACTCTTGGCGAGATAAGTGAATATCATCGATAAATTTGCGATTGAGCGCATCAGGCCTGGAAGGAACCCCGACCAGGAAAATCAACCTACGTTCCGCCAGCTTCGAGCACGAGCACAGAAAATTCCGGATTCTCGCTCAGTCTGTTCGCCACTACATTACCCGCTGTTCCTCCTGCAGAAACAGAAAGAATTCAAATGTCAATGGCACTATTACGAACGCAACGAACGCACCTCCCACAATCACAAAATCATACTCCTTTGACGGCAAGTCTCCAAAATTGTTATATACTGCTGCCAAAGATAACGAGACACCGTATAGGCACCAGGGTATCAACTTGAGAGGAGTTCTGTACATGCTGGCAGAGAATGTGGGGTAAAACTGCTGCCTGAGCAGTGAGGGACGTTTAAAGGCTTCTCAGTTTTGTATATATATCAGCCCTGGTGCCTTGGCAGAAACACGCACGCAGTAGTCGGAAATATTTCCAGCGAAGTCAGCAGGTATCGATGGGCGTAATTTCAAGAATATAAGGGTTCGAACTAAACGAACTTCCATGATCTCGCTCTGAAAAGGTTTTCAGCGCAGCCAACGTCAGAATAAAATCGATTAGATGATAAATAGGGAACTAGAGATCATCTCAAATTGCAGAAGGGGAGGAGGACGGACCGTCTTTCATTTGTGCCCAGTACAGTACTTGGCAGCTAGCGTCATAATAGAATATAATAACTCGTATACTTAGCTTGACGGGTTTGGTCAAACAGAGAAGAACAGGGTTGGTCTTGCGAAGAACAACCACGTGATGACGCCCAAGGGTTTGATGATTCAGATCTGATAAGATAGAGTACACTTGAGATAAGATAAACGTTCTGCCATTGGCGCGTCTATGGACCGAGTAGGTGCCGTCCTAATGGCATGTGGGTAACTCCCGATGCGGCAAATTTCATAAACGTTCGCCCCACTTCGCGGCGCTACTGTGGCGCATAGAAGACAACTATGGAATCTTGATATGAGCATTAGGCATATTGAGGCCTTGAGGTGATATGCATTCCCATATATATGCCATAATGTCACTGTAAGGTTGAAGGTTGAGGGCTTTTTTGGGCTCGGATGACACCGATCAACGCAGAAATAAACTCCGGAAAGATGCGTCGGAGGTGCATCTCCGACTCGATGCAACCAGCGGACGTGGCAGGATTGAAGCCCATGACTGAAACGAGTAGTAAAAGCTGGACGATATTATATAAAGCTCAGAAACGAGATATAGAAGAACGGCATTCTCCTTATCACATATCAAAACTTTTCCATCGTTCGAGGCTCTTCCTCAGACATAGAGTAGACAGCAACGTGTTGTTTGAATAGAATTACAGACATTAGAAAGAGTTGTTGAATCGAAATACTTTTGAAGTTTTGCTCGACTTGCAAATTAAGCGGCAATAGTACCGGAGCGAACAATGGAAACCTGACGAACCGGACGCCCTGTGCTAGAGCCTTGCGCCTCTATTTCCTTGACAACATCCATCCCTTCTACTACTTCCCCAAAAACAACATGTAACCCGTCTAACTACATGGGATGATTATGGTCTTATCTGGAAAGATGACGGCCAGAGAAGGGAGCTTACCCATTTTGTGGGTACCGTGGTGATGAAGAACTGTCGAGAGTGAATTGACAATTAGTTAATAAGTAAAGAGAGAAGCCATACCTGTGAACCGTTTGTGTTCGGTCCTGAACTGGCCATAGAAAGGAGGCCGGGTTCAGAGTGAGAAATTCGAAAACTTTCATCTGGCCAGGCATGCGAATTGGTGACTCCAGAAGAAGAAAGCACTGGTTTCTGCCACTAACCGCCAAATCGAGCACCATAAATCGAGTAACCTCCAGTCCCATTGTGAGCAGTAAAATCCCCTCCTTGTAACATAAACTGCGAATGACATGAGTCGAACAAACTTGATAAACTTTCCCGGCAACCCTCACTTTAGGAAGAATTCGATGGAAGATGCTACCTGCGTAACCGAAGCCATTTTGGCCCGTAGCAAGTTCACGAAAGTTCCTGCAAGTTTTGGGAGCAATATCGTCGTACAGCTCGAAGATAATACGTCCGGCGGGCTGTCCTTGAATCGAAATATCGAACTAGCCGACAATCAGTACGTGAAACGATGTTAATTTAGGCTACCGCCCACTCACGAAGACTCTAGACCTATAAGTCTCATAATGGCCTCAACAAAATGCGCGAATGTAGTAATTTTAGACGCCTGACATTGTGCTGCTGATACCTAAAGAGGGGGTTTATCGTTTATCGTTCAAGTAATGAACAAGCCGTTGCCCATAAAACAAAATATCACGAACCTCACTTGTGAATTCAAATTTCACGGTTTTACCTCAGTCCCGGAGAGATTGAAGCCGACACTAGAAACGACGGGAGTGAGGAAATAAAAGAAGCTACGGAAAAGCGAGATCCTCTTTTATAGACTTTGTTAGCACTGCTTCTAATTCGATATACACGAAATGTTACATTGTTACTTGGCGAGCGCCGAGGTTGCAATCCCATCTAGAACTTCCGACGTAATTTACAGTTTGATTGTTCTTTGCCATCCTAGAAAACGGGGGGTCGGCTTCAGCTCTGTATGCCAATTCGAAAATCCCAGACGCCGCGGTGAACTTATCCTTCTCTATGGTAGATTTCACGCCACGTAGGCAGAACCCCATTTTCAGTGATTTCTCAGGCTAAATATCGACGTTGGCTGTTATCCGCATCTATGTATACTTATGCCACGTCAAAGAAGTGATATCCTGGACGTTCGGAAAACGCCGCACACATCTCGAACGACAGAATATCTCCTGTCATACTAGTAAAAACAACGGAATAGCGTGTTCTTTGAAATCTCTGCTTTACTTGATGAGCGGCATGCCGCATATGATCGCATATGGGTCGGGGTCATATTGTGTGCGGGAAGTAGGGGACAGAGGGTATAACTCGAGGCACTTATGGCTTAAAGAAGGATTGATTTTGCATCTACTCCATACTGATTCCATAATGATTCTTCCGTCGTTCCCCCATATATTCCATATTTTAGATTCATCTCCTCCGGTCTCACTAGGGACAGTACAAACGGAGAATGTTCGCAAATTTGCGGTACTAGTGGCGTCATCATCGAATCATCGAGAATAGGGGGAGGGGAGCTGACAGTACAAGGATAGCATGAATGCGAGAGGGCTAATCTTGTGGTTGATTTCCAGTGGCGGCGCTACCGCAGAGGGCCAGCTGAAGTTGTCTGTTCTCACCAGGGCCGCTTCAAATTCGGGAGCCAATCAAAGTGGCCAGGCTAGACGAGACGGAGCTTGACCCAGCTACTTTCGGTCACTTGATCGGCATGAAGCAATTACTAGGCCCACGCCCACGAGGTCAGAGTCATATATTACCATGTTCCTCAACGACATAAGTACCTACAGAATAGAGGCTCAAAAGATCGTCAGTTTAATGATGCGCATGATGCGGACTCCGTTATATGTAGCAAAGTTAGAGTCATAGCTGTTGAAAGATATATACATAAAGTCAAAATATCATATATTTTTTATCTCCTTCCGAAAACGTTTGGTTTTTATCTACTGTCAGTTTGACTCTATCGTAAACTTCCATGTTTTCCGGACTAGGTACTGTATTCCGTTCCAGTGTAGACGCGTATGATTGGCATTGCTGTCGATTAAAATAACCCCGTGTATTTCTATGAGTACTTCATGTTCATCGATTCAAGTTCTATGTGAATTCCTGCACGTTTTGGGCGTGAAATGTCTGAAGAAGATGTCGGATTTGGCAGGTTCTAGACCGAGATTGTCATTCTGTCCTTACAACCATGATAACAGAACCTGGGTTCGGAATCCACTCCGCCGTAACAGAGTCCATATGTGGCGGCCCCAGCTTGAAAGGGCGTCACCAAATCAGGGGACATATGCAGCAGGTAAACTTCTACAAGCTCTGATGGATTCACAGACCTGTACGACAACGCTCGGAGGTAAATCTAAAGCCTGCTACTGTAACCAAAACTTCTGCTCGGTGTCCGTACTTGTTCCGGAATCCAAAATTCGTCTTGAAAAATGCGCGATGTTTCAATTTAAACTAGTCACGTTGTATCACGCGCTTGGTGGTTCTCTATTGAACTTAGACCCATATGTCCTTATGGCAGAATCCTTCTGAGGAAGTTTGCGGCGTGTGGAGCATCAAAGAGTGTGGACACCCTAGGGAGGCAAGCACCGCCGAGCTTTCCCAGATTTTCCGAAATGATACCACTTACCTGCAGATAAGTAGTACAAATCTGTGAGGGCAATAAGCCCGAACACTGGCGTTGATAGACTAAAGAAGACGACAAAGCGTCCGAATACATGGCTATATACAAAAGTAGAAACTGAGACACGGCATAAAACGGCACGGATGGACCATACCGTGACAGAATCCAGCTGTTCAAGAATTTCATAGAAAATGGAGGGGGGTCCAGATGATGAGGGAGAATGAAAAGGGTGCGAAGATATATTGAAGGCGTGCCATTGCGCAACGGGTACAGAAGAACGACCCACACGGCCTAACAGTTGAAACTTGTAAGATAACTCAAAGTTATCGGATTCGAAGAAATGTCAGTGCGCGTGTCAATTACTCGAATGAGGAATAGTTGTGCACCTTATCACGGTACATAAATATACTTGATAGCGCTTTTCGGTGGGCGAAGCAAAGGAATTGTTCGTGGCCAGCGCACGCGTTCTTTGTTTCAAAGATCATTGAGCCATCAGTATATCGTGACGTATCACGTTGGCGCGTCGTTTACTTTGGTTGTATTTGTTCCCAGCCCAAAGCCGTTTGCTGTTTCCCACCGTGTCATCTTCATTCACAACCACCACCATCTCAACTTAACCACTTTATCTTCAGCGCCCATCTCATCTCAACATGTCTGGCCGTGGTAAAGGAGGAAAGGTAATTTGGTTTCCCTCTTTTCGAATAGCCGACTCAGATCGTCTTTAGGGTCTCGGAAAGGGAGGTGCTAAGCGCCATCGTAAAATTCTCCGTGACAACATCCAAGGTAAGTCTTCTTTTCGTTGGATGCAGCTCATAGCTCTGAAAAGCTTTTCAGGAATCACCAAACCCGCTATACGTCGTCTGGCCCGTCGTGGTGGTGTCAAACGTATCTCTGGGCTGATTTACGAAGAAACTCGTGGTGTTTTGAAGATTTTCCTCGAGAACGTCATCCGTGATTCTGTAACATACACTGAGCACGCCAAACGGTCAGTCCCGTTATTCTGTGTTTTGTCCCTCGCTCTTACAAACATGTTTGCACATAGAAAAACCGTCACCGCTCTCGACGTAGTATATGCCTTGAAGCGGTCTGGTCGCACTTTGTACGGTTTCGGTGCTTAAGCCACGAGGTGTGTATTCGATGCTTTTTTCATTTCCATGCTCGCTCATTAATTGTTGTAGCTGGTTGTATATCAGACTATCTTTATTCTTTTTCGCTTTGTAACATCCTTCTACTGTCTCCCAATCCTTCAATGAGCCTTTGACAAGGCTGTGTATATTCCCTGCGTTACGTGTCCTTGTCTTCCTCTAGATTTCGTGCCCCTCTCTGCCCAGGCGTCTCAGTGATGATTGTTCCGAGTTGCACGACTGGACTGCTGAACCGGAGAAGGCCCGGACTGGGTCGTATAGACACGGCGGCACGGTCATCTTTTCTTGCGTTACTGAGCACGAAAACGAATCAATTGTGAGCGGGTATCTTGCTCGACACTCAGATCCATTTAGTCGGTATCTTGAGGGAGGCCGTGTTGAACGCGGCTCTGTCGCTGTCCGCTAGGCAGCCACGAGGACCGCTACAATATTGGCAAAAAGGAGTCGTATTGCCTCCTACCAGATTCGAACTAGCGACCTTTCCATTACGAGTGGAACGCTCTACCCCTGAGCTAAGAAGGCCATGTGTACTGCCCATGTTCCTGTCTACTCGTAGCTTTCTCTCTTTAGCTGAGATTTTAACTTCTTCGTTCACTGCCTTGTGCTTATTTAGGAACAAAATTGACGCCCTCAGCGGCTACGAATTGAGTAAATTATTCAATCAAAAAATCTCACCGCCTTTGTATAAAAAGGTTGAATTCTGACCCCGCCCTTTGATGCCCATCTTTTTATCATGTCCAACAACTCTAGAAACGGTCACTCCTTGAGTCGAAGTCGCGGCAAAAAGGTGACTGACCGGGCTAAGCCTGAAGTTGCTAATCCGCCTGAGGGGCCCAAATCCGAGCCTCAAGGTAGGTTTAGGTTTATTTTGTACGAACAGAACGAAGATAGCCATCCTAGATGTCTGATTCTCTTCTTGGTGGGAAGGAGTGTTGGACGGACCTCAACTGATTATCCCTGTTTGTACAGACGATCGTACGGCGGATATAACGACCGTCTACCAGGCAGCTCTGGATTTCCAGTTCAACAATCATGATGGAATTTCCAAAACCGAAGATAGGTTCGCGTCTTTGGCCGGGGTCAAAGCTATCGAAGACAAGGTCAATGATCTAGCCACGTCCAGTCAAGTATTAATGGACATCCTGGATGACGTGCGGAAGATCCACCCCATTATAGGTTTGTTGGGGGTTACTAGCCAGCTCTGATTGCGTTCAATTAATCAATCCGGATTATTAGATGTCGTCGTATTAGCATTCAAGGCTGTGGTCGTACTGCAGATCAAACGGGGGGAGAACGATCAGAAAGTGCTAGTTCTACGGGTCAAGATGCAAGATATGATGGAAATATTCGTACAGTATGTGTCGTTTTTCAAATTTTCATTGTTACTCTCCGTCCCTGAATCATATAAGGCTTCGAGCAATCTCACCGGAGCAGGAGTCGAAGCGAGGCTTCACTGTTGCAGAGAGCCTGAAGAAACTCTGTGACAAAATTTCAGACGACATCTGGTCATGCGCCAATCTTTGCGATGTTTACTTCAAAAAGGCTACGCTAGGTAAGCCTCGATGCATTCCTATGGAAAGAGTCATAAATGTTCAAGTACGAACCCAGTCAAGCTTCTCAAAAGTCCTATATACGAAGGGCGTTTCGCCAGTTACATCGATACGTTCGCTGAGAGGCGCAATGAGTTGCATACAGCATTAGCCATGTTCACGGCTTATAAGATGCAGTCGACGCTCTCGACGCTGGAGACTAATCAAGACATGCTCAAGTCAATTCAAGAGTCTGTCAAACTGATTTTCGAGAAACTACGTAACCAGAGTGCGCTCGAGAAAGAGCTGTGGAAAACAATCGAGGCCAAAGGAGGTCTGGAGAAGTGTATTCAAGACGATTCTGCACTAGGGGAACTGATAAAAATTGACGCTTCTACTAGGTGGGTGAAATGCAAGTCATCCCGCTGGAAGTAGCTGAAGAGATGTGATTGTGGATACGTATCTAGTCTGGATGATACCGGGGAAAACCCTGCTGTTCCTGGGTCAGTGCACCGGCCTCGTACAAACTCTGTTGGGACTACTGCATCGTATTCTGTCGCTCCCAGTCCATACGCTGCCGGTCTTACATCTTATTCTGTTGGCCCTACTCCGTCTTATTCTGCTGGTCCTACATCTTACTCTGTTGGTCCCACTCCATCTTATTCTGTCGGGCCCTCTCCGTCCTATTCTGTTGGTGCTTCCCCGGCTTATTCTGTACCGGGCCAACCTATACCAATGCCATCGCTCACAAACTTACGGCATCGGTCGTACAGTCACCACTCATCTCGCTCAAGAAGCAGACGTCCTTCCTCTCATCGAGACGAAGAAGAAATTCCAATGATGGTGCCATCTCCAGGCTTCGTTACTTCAGGACCTTCTTACGAACCAACCCCGAGTCGCTCTAGGCGCCCGAGCCGTCACTCCAGATATGAGTATCCTATTCCTCAACCTCCATCCGGCCAAACTGACTACTCGGGGTATCCCGGGCCTGACCCTTCCCGGACCTACACGTCGGCCGCTGGTATGCCGTACCCAATGGATAATATTGAAATGGATCTTCAACCGCCCCAGCGTGTTATAAACGATCTGAAAGAGGAGTTGAAGAATAACATTGACGACGATTTAAAGAAGAATATGTTAGTCTTCCGGAGGAAACTGGACGAACAACGACGGCAGCTGGCGCAAGTTGGGGACGAAGTGGTTCGTCAAGGGAATAGGCTCGCGTCTGCGATTGATAGAGGCCCTCACGACCGAATATACGATCCGGTATGTACACTCACACAACGATATCGTCCTCGTAGGTTGATAGAAACTCCGAAGGAATTACGTGCAATATGGAAGGAAATGGTCTCATCTCTGTTTTCAATGTAATTACAAAATGAGCAACTGATCATTCGTTCGGCTTTCTGTTAGGGTTGGAAACTAGGCGTTCCAGTACAGGAGTTTGTGCATACGCTGCATGATTATTACGTCGCTCAAGCTAGTGACTCGAGTCTAGTAGATGAACAGTTTCATAAGCCACCTCTACCAGGATCTACGCGAGAGGATCAAACTATTGCTCTGCAGCGAGCATTTACTGCAGCGAAACGTCGAGCAGCGGAAAAATGGGCTCTGCAGCATATTAACATCAAGAATATCGTCCCACTGGGGGAAGTCTTTGACGGGGATGCTAGTGGATACGTGAGTGTTTGGGAAGCGAATCAAGTCGCTTCTTTACGTCCAAAAGACTGGAGGTAAGTTTTCATAGTTGAATTATAAATAATCGCAGCTCTCAGTGGATGGTCAATTTCGTCAGTTTCTTACAATGGCTCGCGTATTGGGCAGCAGGCAAGCACAAAGTTACCCATGCATACAGGGATATCCGTGCTGAGACTCTGGACTTGCTGTATATTCAAAGGTCGTCATTTTACAATTTGGCAGTATCGACGGAAAATTGGCGCTATCATCATAGCCATGCACAAATCACTTGAAGAGATTCTCCCAACAAACACAGCCGTTGTTAATCGCTATTTGGATTTCATGGTTTTCGTAGATCGAATTCTCCACCAGATTAGACCTTACCCAGAGGAGCCCGATAGTCTCTTTGCTGAACAGATCGCGGCGTATACCCGAACGGAGGAAGATGTCATGCAACGGAAGTTGGAAGCTTTGAGTTACGAGATTGATGGTCCAGATACCCTGCGCTTGATTATTGGAGAGTCTCAGATCGAACGAGTAAGCATCAAGTGAGGGTATTCTCTTCCGGCGTGAAGCTGATGGACATCACAAGAATCTCTTTCCCCTCCTCTATTTGCTGCTCAAACGTCATCTCGGAATCATTCGAGCTGGCATAGTCAATGTTTTCGACCGCGAAGAATTCTTCATCGCCGAGGAGACACTAGACCAAATTTTCAACGCCGTTAATATCCGAATTCAAACACTTCAATGTAAGCCTTGCTCAGTATTTAAATAATGTTACCATTCACTTGCTTTAGGGCTATTCACGAATGACTTTAGCTCTCCGATTCCTCCAACACCGCGCCTTCAAACGTTCGCTTATGGAATGGTAACTATTTATACAAAAAGTACGAACCACTCTTTGATATTCGAGTCTTCAGTATCACAATTTATTGGAGGGGACAAGTCCTTACATGCTTCCCGTGGATTACGATATTCCCAAAGAGTTAGAAGTGGATCTGGAAAGCATCCAGCCGGTTGAACAACTCAAATATCCTGCGCCGAAAATCGTGGACGCTCCAAAGGACACCATTCGTCCGGTAAAGTTGGGGGACTATGTAACGGGAGTCGAGGGATCCTGGACCGGGCACTTGTTCAATGAGGAAGACGTTCCTATACACGGTATGCTTGATTTGAGAGTGCACAAATGGAACTTCTCGGACGGAGTGTTCGAGGGGAGTGGCGATTACCCTCAAGGTACCATTTCCGTGGTTGGGACAATCGAAATACAGCGACAGCAAGGAACAGTGAAGGCACTTCTCATCGCCAAACCAGACTATCGGAAAGACCAATCATTCAAAATCTTTTTGCGAGGCAAACTGAATATTACCCGCTACTCTTCCAGCAAAAGCACGGTTTGTCTCCGAGATATTTTTCACGATACAAACAAACTCACTTTTCTTCAATTTAGGCTGCACGATCTTTACCACCGCAATATACGATTTCCGGTGAATGGGGCCATTCTTCGAACGAATCTGAAATATGCGGATCCTTCTATCTCAGTCAAACACCTGCGTGGGCCCATCACTTCAGAGCTAGAATCGTAAAACCCGGGGAACGGGGTCGGGTCAAATCGTTATGGGACTTTGCTTGTAGTGCCATTCTCCATCAAGTATACGCCCAAAAGGCTCTTCTCCGAAAAGAGACCGTTCGAGAAATGTTACAGCAGCTAAAGAGGGGAGCTGAAATGTCAAGATATCAATACCTGCTCACCGATACCGAATCGTTCAACCGTCGTGACCAAAAAGAGATGAATAAACTTCTCCTTACTTGCACGCCCTGGAACTGGAGATTCTATCGCTCTGTGGCCCGCACCCACTTTGACTGGGCAACCTTGCATCAGTGAGTGAAAACGGTTTGGTTTTCATCACCATTCATCTTATTCTCACTACGACAGCAATAATTACTGTGATGCTTGCCAAGCAGTCATTCTCGGCGATCGCTATTATTGCTATACCTGTTCTGCAACGTCAGGCGGCACTTCCATCGATTTCTGCTCTACCTGCAGACATGACCACGACAAAAACGCCTATATAGGACATGCGTACATCAAGCTGAGAAAGTACAACTACTCTCGATACACTCTACATCTATCGGATCGCACCTATATGCTCTCTATCCGTTCAATGTCACCGGGGCCACAGGGGCCCGTAATAATGATGCCCACTGCTTCCTCTGAATCTTCTGTCCGTTCCCGGTCGCCTCGGCCCTTGGAAGTAAAGCCTAAACGAGTTCGATTTTCATTGGGTGCATTGCGTTCGTCTTCTGGCCAATCTGAAGTTCGCAGTCATAGACGACGCGCAAATTCTATAACGGCTGGGTCTAGCTGGGGGCTTCCTCATAATGAATCGATGTTATCTCCGGGAGCTGATTCAACCACAGAAGAAACTGTTGTGGGCGAAGCAGAGGACCAGGAACAGCAGAGTATCATCCCCATCTTGAGCACGAATCGGAACTTGGGACGGTGTATTTCATGCAATGAACAAGTGGACCTTGGCGAAGATGTTTACTGGAGTTGTATAATTTGCTGTAAGTCTACCATTTTGTGACGATGATTATATGATCGCTTCATTTTCTCATCGTTACTTGACTTAGCGGAGCCTTCCCTGGACAAAAAGGTAGTGGTTTGTGCCGAGTGCGAGCTTCGCGATCGTCCTGTCCCACCTGAAAAATCTAGCCCTACAACAGGCGAAGACACAGAGCAAAAAAACCATCATACTCTGGATCATCCAATCTTAAGAGTACATGGACGAATATCGAGGCCACTCTCCCCATCCGTAGATTGGGATTCGCCCTGGGCTGGGGTCGGCATTTCAGATGGTCTAGGAACCAGTAGTACCACCAGCAAACGCAGAATGGCTCTTGAGTTTGTGAAGGGCTTGATTCGAGGGAAAAAATTGTCGTCGTCGCCTTGGGATAGTAATACTGAGTGGGATGCATTTTGATTTTGCCTCAAATGAATCTAATGGACTTGACTATATAATACAATAAAAATCTCGCGCTTAAGGTTGGAAGTATCTTATCAATCGGGCTAACATTATGGGATTCGCATATCCACTCGTTCCTCCTCTTCTAAGGTCGACGCTTCTGGGGGTAAATACTTACACAAGAGAGTTTAAATTTGCAAAGGATTTGCAGTCGCATGCTATGCGATTTTCGCGGGTTTTACTTCTAGACGGTACATGAAATATTATCAGAGAAAGGCCTACTAAAGGCCCTGTGACTTGACCAGAGTCTCAGCTGTGTTTCTCAGGCTACAAGTCAAGACATGACAGTATATCGTGATTGCATCCATAGCCTAGTAGATATAATTATACAACCTGATGGATATAATCTACTACACAACCTGATGCAAATAACATTGAAAGTACCCAAGAATATGCAGGCCTGCGGTAGAGGTGTACACGTTTAATAAATAAATAAAATGATATATTATATAAAAATCGTAGGCGTCCAGTTCGATTAACTTTTTCTCATACTCATCGACCTGACCGGAACCCTACTCTCGCTACCACCGCCACTGCCGCCCCCGATCCCAGCTTCCTGCATAGAGATACTCTGGATAGGTGCCCTCCTATCCGAGTACTGGGGGGGCAGCTCCTCCAACTCATCGTCTTCGATATCCGTGTGAACGACCAACCTCCTCGTAGAGGAATTCGTGGTTCCTGCAGGAGAGGTTCCTTTGAATTTGACGGATGATACCGCTGCACCCGAGCTGCCTTGCCCAGACGCCGATGACGAGCTTGGAGGAGGTGGATACGACGTGACATTTGACATTGGCCGCGGGTAGTACTCGGGTTCGTACGCCTGCTGTTGATACTCTTGGTATGGTTGATTCGTCGTCGACTTGGCTGGGTATGGTCGCTGATCCGGTTGGTTCATCGACGTGAAAGTGTATGGGTTTGGGGTATATTGATTGGATAACATTGGCTGAGAGGATGCAGGCGAGCCCGATAAATCACTGGGAGTGGGTCGTTGAGCGTATAAACCAGCAGGTTCACCCGCGAGCAGATCGATATCCGAGTGATCCTGTCTGTTTGACTTTCTGCGTCTGATGAAGCAGAAGGCCAGTACAGTCGCTAAACCCAGAATGGCAACAGCTCCTACTGCGATACCGATAATAGCGCCTCGGCCTAAGGATGACGAGGTTGATGTCGGTGACGAAGTTGACGTTGAAGTTGACGTTGGCGATGATGAGCTGGCACTGGTCGTGCCACTAGGATTAGAAGCGATGATGCATGATTGATCGTTCGAAGAGGCGACTGTCTTGAGGACGTCTGTACCTCCTCTTCTGTTCTGTGAATCGACCATGGTGGATATGAAGGACGTTTGAGCGGTTAGGTTGGTGTTCCAGGTAAAGGAGGTCGTGGATATTGGCGTGATAACGAAGGACTCGTGGCCTCCTGGAACGTAGAACTAGAAATGCTCAAGAAAAGTGACAAGAAAGGAGGAGTGTTGAGACTTACGAAAATTGAAACTGGAAGAATAGCTGCATCGTACAATGTATAGTGGTAAGACCCGCACTCGGTTGGCGAGCTGTCGACGGTAAAAAAAAAATCGTTGGCTAAATGAGAATGGGTGAGCTGTCGCAGATACTCGCTTTTTTTGCTTCGGTCACTCACCAGGCAGAGTCGTATTACACGTAGCCCCAGTCGAGCTATCCCCCACTACCAACAGCTTCGATGTTCCCCCAGTGAGCGCTCCGCTCGCATCAGACATGGCGAAAAGAATTGATGTAGATTTTGCGACCGGGAGCTGCGTGCTGAATGATCCCTGGTTATTTTGAAAGGCATTTGAAGGTATATTGAAGTCGAGATTGTCGCCGCCGGGCTATAATTCCAAAGTTTTAGGGTTTTCCATCCCCGAGATACAAAAAAAAAGCAGAGGACGTACAATGACAACGGTCAGCGTAAATGGTGGGCTTCCTCCTAGACAACAACCGTCAAAAAACAGGTTTCTATATCGATTAGTAGCGGGAGCTGTACTCACCAGACCAAGTTACAGTAAAGTCATCACATTGCTGGGGAGTCCCGACTTGAAAGTCAAAAGATTGTACGACAGGGACCAAAGTCGAACAATAAAAAACAAACGACAGAACGAAGGTTACGAGCCGCATCTGTACCTCAGTCGACCTTCCAACTCTGATTTTCTTCCCGCCAGGATATATAAAAGAGAGCCTGCTCCTTCGCGTTTCGTGCAAGGGAACTCTTGCAGGTTTGGTTGGGCAGGACTGAAGTGAGGAAGATGGGGGAGTAAATAAACAAGATATTGAGAAATCGCGCTCACAATTCAAGGTTTGACAGCTTGGCTGTGATCATGGGTGTCTTGAGCATGCAATCCGTATGGAAATTGAATGAAAGCGCTAGAGGTGTGGGAAAAGGCAAATGTCATCCCTCCCCTCCGCGTTCAGCGACACAGCTTTCGCAACTTGTAACGGTATACTTAACCGCCAGAGCCACCCTTCAAGGTCTTTCGCTGTACTCCTTCCACACACGTACTGGCATTACCATTACTCCCTCTCGAACTCATGAGCGGTTTTTTTTTCGGAGGAGGTCGCCCGCCGAGCTAGCTGAGTGATAAAAATCTGAGCCGGAGGAAGATACGTATTAAGTAGCCATGCGGAGAAGTCGGCCTCTTTAGGGTGGGATGCGACATGCTAAAGGGCGGAAAGGATGAACGTCAGCTGGTCGAAAAGTTTAAAATCAGCTGATCCGGGCCGGTGAAAAAGTCTCGTGTCAGTGGTGTCTCCACCCACTGTAAGTCAATACCCCCGCTAACTGCGGCCCTAAAGTCATGATTCGGGACAATGGGGAGCTACCCGTGGAAAGGAAAAGTGGCCGGATAGAAAGTGGCATTTTTTTTCTTTTTGGAGGGGCGTTATGAAAGCAGTCGGCAA
This sequence comes from Collybiopsis confluens, assembly GCA_013368555.1. Lineage (NCBI taxonomy): Eukaryota > Fungi > Basidiomycota > Agaricomycetes > Agaricales > Omphalotaceae > Collybiopsis > Collybiopsis confluens. Next base: position 7,218 of record JAACJN010000300.1, on the reverse strand, counting down.
CGCTGGCAACTCGTCAAGCTCCGAGCCGATCCTATTGTTGCAGCTTGAGAAGTAAAGGGCTCGTTAAGGAAGCTACATTCCCAGTCAGATAAATTATGCATCAATCCCGGTACTGCCACAACTCAAGTTATGGGAGAGGTAGACCTTGAAAGTTGATATCAACTTCCAATGGATTCAGGGCTTCCAATGGATTCAGGGAATGAACAGACACCTGCCAGAATTTACCCGCATCTTATTAATAGGTAAAGGAGTAGCCAATCACAGCCGTTTGAGTCACGTTTGAAATCATATCACACATGATCTGCTATCATTGATTGATGACATCTTTGATAAACAGTTTGTAACTCCGCTCTATATATATCCAGTAATTGATGCCGTTCTTACTTTCATTGTCTTGTTTCCCTCCCTTGTCCATTTTACACCCTGCACACACTCCGAGGTAAGGCTAACCATCTCTTCAATCGTTTCGCTCCTCTTCTTTCCGGACTTATTGCGATAGTCGCTGGATTTGCCGGTCAAGTCTCAGCTTTCTATGGCGATTTTCTTTTCTGGGTCATTGTATGACTTCTATTTTCTGGTTTGACTTGAACTTTTTTTCCTAGGAATGGCACTTTCCGCTTCCCCCTCGCAGGATATTGATCAACTGGAAGGGTCTCGAAGTCATTCTTCAGAAACTTGTGTCGGTTCAAGTTCCGCGGTATTCGTGATGCCCAGAGCCCTTAAACGTCCCCGCGATTCGCAGTTTTCGGTTCAGAGCTTATATGGTATGATCCCATATTCTTCTTTCGGTCCTGACTCATGGCACGCAGAATACATCAAAAGAGGTTTTATTGACGTGAACCCAGAATACCAACGAGGTAAATCTCTAATTTGGTTTCGGCTCTCGGCTATATATATAGCATATCTAATTTCCCGAGCATAGATGTTGTATGGAGGACCGAAAAACAAATCATGCTTATTGACAGTGTTTTTACCAATCACTACATGCCTCCCATTATATTTTGTAAGCATATTCACTTGTTTTGTACAGCTGCTATCAACTTTGACACCGAACACCGGGTCTAGCCGTCATCTATGATGACAATGGGACAGAAAACAAAAAAATTTGCCTCGATGGGAAGCAGCGTCTTACCAGCTTGCAACTGTGAGCAACGTTCCTACGTGTATGGCGGGAGATTCTAACAATAACCGCTCGCTTAGTTTTCTGGATGGTCTGGTACGTGCTCTTGGCCAAATAAGTGAATGCCTGATTGAGAATCTTTTAGATTCCTCGTACGTACAAAGCTGATTATCAGGCTATGCTATATTCATTGGCTTTCACTGTTCTTCACAGTCAAGCATCCGTAAGTTTCGCTTGTGCTCTTAGCTCAGATGTTGACGTTACTTACCTGTTGCCGCAGGGATACCGGGAAGCCATGGTGGTTCAAAATTAATGATGATTCCGGGTCTAAATCCCGCAATCTTCTTCCCGAGCGGATACGTACCACCTTTGTTAATCGTCAGATACGATGCACCGAGTACGAGGACTTGGATGAGGAGGACGAAAGGGAAATTTTCCGTGTAAGTCTTTGTCTACTATAGACAACCAAGCCGGCTTATTGACAATCGCCAAGCGTGTTCAACTTGGGATGGCGCTCTCATCTGCTGAAAAGCTCCGAGTTGTAAGCTCGCCTCGCGCAAAATTCATTAACGATATCCGAGATCTATATATTACCGAGGATAAGCTGGGAGCACCTTCGTTCCGCTGGGATCGGTCACGAGGTGCAGACTTTAGATGTCTTTCCCAGTCCGTCTACGTGATGTATAAATGGGGCGATGATAAAGGAGCATTTATTAAAAATGCGGGAACGTTACCGCAGGTCGAAAAATGGCTCGAGGAACACAATACTCCCGTTCCAGGCGATTTCGCGCGCTCTGTGAAACAAACCTTTGCGATTCTGGCTGATCTTGTATCGACGAAAGCATACTCCGGGCCCTTTGATATGTATCCCAAGGCGCGTGATCCGTTTTATAGACTCCGACATTATTCACGCTAATGCGTATTACAGGTTTCTCCCATCGAAGTAATCGGAGTTAGTGTCCTTATCTATGTACATCTCGTTATCGCTCCTCCAGCCAACAAGCTCACGATGTCTGAGCTGTCTGCGGCCGTCAGCTCGATGCGCCGCGAGGTTCGAAAAGAACACAAGGATATCCGGCTTAACGACAGGGTCGGAAAGACGATTATTGGTTTTGTAAAATCTTACCAGAGGCCCGCTGCGGCTCCTGCTCCTGCTCTCACACCGCCTCATGTTCCTGTAGCCGCCTTACCCCCGATCGCAACTTTAGATAACCCTCGACTGGCAGAACGAATGACCGTTAATCCAGCCCCTACTCTACCTCTTTATCAGGCAGCAAAACGAACACAACCGTTGACCGAAAAGCACAAACTTGAAGCTTCTTCTAACAGTGAAGAGCCACCACGAAAGCGACGGTCTGCGGTAGAAGAATCTGCGATGCGCTCTCATCGCGTCGAGCCAACTCGGTTCATCCCCTCAGCTAGTTCCTCGATGATGCCGCCACTCCCTTTTGCGATTCCGCCCTCTCAATATGTGCATCATCCCTATTTGGTCGGGCCGTCTAGCTATTATACTACCGGCCCTCCCCCGTCACAAGCTCTATATCATCTTCATTCATATCATCCACCGCCATCCGGTGCTCCTCAATTGGCCGGTCTACCTGGGTCGAGTTACCACTCCAACGTGCCCGTGTATTATACACCCGGTGCGCCCTTAATAACTGTTAAGACCGAGCCCAGTGTGGAGAGTCCTAGGAGTACTGCGGCAGGACCAGCTCGTCGGGTATTTTCCGTAAGGGAGCTTGAGCAGATGAACGAGCCTCCCGCCGCTCCTGCTTCTCGAGCGGGGAAACCAGCTCCAGTGGTATATCCATCTTCTTATGCCCCTTCACATATTAGAGCCCGCACCCCTCCACAGTAGAGTCATGACTACGATTGTAGTCACTCGTCGGCAGTGGTTAATTCAGGAAAATAGTATTTGCTCTATCCCTTTTTACACCATCATGTATGTATTTGTACATGTACATATTTCTGCACGTTCTATTCCTTTGTTGGATATCATCAAATTCTTATCTTCAGGTAGAATAATTATGCCCAACACAGCCTGAGTACGTTTCATTGGGCTGGTAATTTGAAAAAATCTAGAGAATTTATAAAATGCTCAACGCGTGCATCACAGGTTCTCAAACGTTAAGGAACCATGCAAAACAGAATAGAGGCTTGAAAACATTACAGAAGATTTGAGAGGCTGAAAATGTGAAGGAGGGAGATGGTTGCCGAATCTATAGGTTTGGCTGTATCCAAACGTTCGACCTGGCCTTATCTCCGTTTGGTAATGTTATCTGATTGGAGTTAAGGCCAAGGCCTCATTCATACATGTAATGTTAGACGCTGGCAGGCGCTAGCTGCTTGATTTGCAACTGCGGTAGGCGGGAACGCCCTTTTAATTTATCGGAGGTGGCTTGATTTGGTGCAGTAGAAAAGCCATTCAGGAGCCCCCTTTCTGAGAGGAACCCCGGGTTTCGCCGGAAACCTCCTCAAATGGTTAAGATCATGGGCTTCTCCACGGCCGGCCAGTCCGTGATGAGTTCTTGCTAGTACTCCCTTGCTTGTACAGTTGCTCTTTCTTTGTATATCTCAGGATGCTGAAGTGAATTATTGCATTGCAAGCAGAATATGTAATATAAACAAAGGTTAACACTTCCATGTATTGCCCAAACAAAGAGCAAGGTGAATTTGGTCCCTGGACAACTCAGTGCTCAAGCACACTCTGGCACTTTCAATGAGACGGTGACATGTAACGAGCTTGTGGCCCTGTAATTGCTGCTCGTGTGTTCATGATCTCTACTTGGAAAAGCCCGAGTAAGCCTTAGAGTCCCGATATTATATATTACGCACTGAATTATCAGGCAGCTTGACCAACTCCGGCGTACCTAGCTCCGGAGGCTGGCCGAGAGAAAGCGGGCTTCTGGATAGTCGCGGTGCCAAGAAGCCACGGGGTTTCTCCCAGAAAGGGGGTTGCCAAATAGCTTTTCCCCAGTAATCATGTTAACTAATTATAATTTATAATACACGCCGTAAAGCTGGAGTTATTGTAGGCAGTTATGCTGTGGTTATTGTAGGCAGTTATGCTGTGGCAACATAACAATACTGTATAATTACGACCATAAGTTCGCACTATGTTACATGTTACATGTTTGAACTAAAACAACTTAACATTGGTGCCCTGGGCAGTACTCAGGGACAGAGCCTGACAGAACCCACAGCGCCTACAGCAGCCCCAGTACTCGCAGTACTGGACAGTGCTATCCAACGGCTCACGCACCTCCTCCCGGAATAGAACTGAACTGAGCGCTGTCCAGCACACCCAGGTTTTGCTGCTTGGTCATTCTCACCGTAACATTGGAAATATGATCCAAGGAGGAAAGCAAAACCCGGCCGGCGACTACGGCTGCCCTCTAGGACAAGATCAGTTCGATTTGATCAAGGGGCCGATGAAGTGATATTAATTTAACCCTTTACTATGGGTGACAGGGATCTTCGACGCATAGGGTACTTCCACTTTTTAGAAAATGCTTTATTTTCAGAGTCTGGCGCATTCTAAACCTTCATCCCTTTATGGGTACATTATTTGGATACTATTATATAGTTACATCCACTCATTTGGATACTTGTCTTTGAGGAACGCAAATGGGATCGAAAAAACTGGTCCGAAAAAGGCGTGATTCTACATAAGTGGCCAGGAACTCCACATTGCACTATATCTATCCCGTACAAAAAGAGCGTATTACAATCATAATCTGCTAAGGAATATTGCACTAAATTCCTGAGTGGACTGGGGAATATTTGCAGCGTTGACGAAGGCAAAGATCCTGAGAGGTGTTCAAGCGTGACAAAAAGCTTATGCCGTAGTTCGGCTGACTGACCAAGACGGCATCTTTGTTTCTTTTGAATCTTAAAAACATGGGCCGAACATGGCCCGCAAATTGCACGGAACTGCTGAGCTGCTATCATTGCCGAGATACGGCTTCACCGTGACACTCGCGTTACTTGGGAGTGGAGGAACCCAATTTTTGCTCGGGCATTGCCCGACACTTGAAGCTGCTCCTCTAAAGTCTCAAGGAGTTAGGTCTAGGGGTTTATGAGTAGTGCCGATCCAGCTGTGTTCTTAGAATTTTAATCCGATAATTTTTTGAGCCAGTATTAATGATTTTGACAAAAACAGAAGATCCCCTTCACCCATAGTACAGTGCTTTGCAAAAAGGTTTACCGATCTTTTCTTGTTTCCTGTTCATTTGCGCGTATAATTCCAGGGTCCTACTTATTGCATATCCATAGAATCTCTTGTCACGGCATTGGTTGCCGCTCGGCCTGCATTGGCATGTGTCAGCATTATGTGAACCCATACAATTCGCCCCGAAATTACACACACAAATAAACAGGAAAAAAAATCAAGTTTGGTAAACCTTTTGCAGAGCACAAGATAAGGTTTGGGACAGCTTGAGATCACGATAACACTATGGATCATAGATCTTCCCCAATAGTGCTGGTATGATAAAATGGAAGGAGTTACACCTCATTGCCACTGCTGCAATGGCTGACATAATTTAGGTTAGAAATGAGCGAGATAAAAATGTGTCGAGTTAGGGCTTACCTGGTCATCCCTTGTGGTGACGAATGGGAAAAAGACTCCATGTTTGTACACGCGCCGCGATCGACCCGTGGTCAACAGAATTAGCGGCAACCAATAATATTAGCCAATAATATTAGCCAATCCAATTCTCGATATTAATGCTGGTATTGTTATAAGTACCACCTTAAGGTGGCGATCTGTTGCAAAATACTTATACAGAATAGTATGTACACCTTTCCATCTGATAACTTTGAAATAACTTCTTTGACAACCTCAGTATTTCTATCGTCAGTTCCGCGGTGATGATCATGTTCAATCTAAGATACGAGCACCTTACCAGGAAAACCACGGCGTTTGGAGCTATAGAATCATATAGACAACTCATGAATGAGATCAAGATGTTATTCTGTTTATTCTGACAAAAAAATGAGAGTATAAACTTCAGTTTATTTCGTCGCCCCCAGAATTTTAGACCCAAAATCTGCTCCAAGGTTATATAAGTGCAGTGACATTCTGGAAATCTTCATAGAGTATGAGGTCAATATCTGTTCCCGGGGGTCTCAGCTGTATTTATATTTGTATCCGAATTTTTGTTTCTAGGATTGACTAGGGTGTCAATGGGTGATTGTACGAGTGTACAATAAGGGCACATTTTTCCGGTCCGTGTTCTATCTTAATAACACTTTTACGAATTGACGTCACCCACGCTGAACATGCGCTTCCTTCTACCACCTGCAGATTCGTCGATGGTGTATATTAAAAAAATTACCGTATATTTGTCTGCTCATTGTATTGCTCGCGCAACAAGCTTGGTGCAGATATTTTCCGGTGCACTACATACATATGTTCGTTGGAACTTGGCGGCGAAAGAGCGGTGTATGGGAGAATGACACTTGGTCAGGTGCTACCAAATGCAGCCTGTGAAATTAAGAATAATTTCGGTAATAGTCTATCGCATCTTAGTAGTACAACACAGTGGCGCTATGTTTCAGGGTTTCAGGTTCCTGCATCTTCTGGGAATTCTCAAAATTTGAAATGTCATTGAATAATTCAATTACTAATTAGGCGGTTTCGGCATCTATACCACAAGCACAATCACAGTATTACGAGCCGTCCTTGTCGGGTTTTTTTTCACTCATGCTTAGCAATACTATGGGTGAAGGGGATCTTCTGTTTTTGTCAAAATCGTTAATACTGGCTCGAAAAATTATCGGATTAAAATTCTAAGAACACAGCTGGATTGGCACTACTCATAAACCCCTAGACCTATGATATGACTGAAGTCATGTATATCCTTTTTTCGAGCCTACAGCTCCTCATCCAGAGACATTACAAGTCTATAAAAAGTATTCTTATTACCAATATAAAAGCCAAACGGACGGGATCGACGCGTTGCCGTAGCACTTATTTCAAATGATCACTATCAGTTCTGGACCTTTCGGAATTGTCGGATGCATTCCGGTTGCCGTGACGAGGTCTGGATCCTAAATAAATTAACTCTGGGTCTTCTAGACCAGTGTGGATGCAT
>JAACJN010000299.1:0-52852 GCA_013368555.1 Collybiopsis confluens | reverse complement strand
CTTTCGAGCTTCGGAAGCGGCTTCGAAAACGGCTTCGTTCGGATCGAGGATGCGGTTCCGCGGGGCATATCGCCAGACGAGCATGGCTAGGACAAAGGCCAGGTCACTGTGAAGGTCCCTCGGAGGAGCGTAATCCACGAGACTGTTAGATTTAGAACCGTGATGTGGGACCTTGAAGATGTGGACGTTTTTGGAAGCAGGTAACCGAGAAGCAATATTCCTTGCTACTCCATCTCCGGTAGTGAACAGATCCAAATCATTGCCGTTGCCGTTCGTGAACCTGGAATCGATACTGCGCCGTCGTTTAAACAAACCGAAAAAAAAAAAGAACTAAACGCGCACATACCTAAGACGGTTCCGTATACTACTATCGACGGCAAAGTTGGGGGCTTCGAGCTCCGCAACTTCGAGCTCGTAATATGCTTCTTCAGAGGGTTTTGGGCTCTCGAGACTTGGCTTCGGTAGCTTTTTTAGTTTAGAATAACGGCCCTTTCGTCGTATCATGACACATATCTGTGTCTCGCTGTTGTTGAGCATTTCGTCCGGAATGATCTTCGAGATATGATTAGTATCATAAAATTCTTTGAAATCATTCAAATCCACGACGGAAAATTTCTGCTTCTGAAGGTGTACGCTCAGCTTACGATCTTTGAAGTTCTTGTCCAAATTGAACCTGCCCTTCTGGAGAAACAAATCCGTCATGATGACGGGACCGTCAAAATCGAGAGGTCGCTCGTCGCTAGTTTGACCAGGGTGGTAAAGCCAATCTTCAAGAAGCCGTATAATGCCTGTAGAATGACCATTTTCGTGTCATTTTTGAGTGAAAAAGACTAACCCTCAGTAACTCACCTTGGACATGATCGCCATCCGGATGAGTGACCACTATCCCATCCAACTTGTTGATCCGCTTCGTGTCTTTGTCGGTGCAGTATCGTCGCAAAGCAGCTTGAAGATACTGGTAGTAGGGCACAGAGGCTACGTCCGCCTGAACTTTTGCACCGGGAGCCATAGTGACAGGTCCGCCGTCGATCAGCCAGAGTTCTATCATATGTAATACGTCTTAGCTTAGAGCGAGTCGTTTCATGGAATAGGACAATCGACATACTTCCTTCCTTTGTTCGGACAAGAAGAGTATCTCCGAATCCAGCATAAACTGGGATCAGGGAAAACTGAGAGCTGCAAAATCTCAGCACGAATCGCAGGAATTGGCTGGAGAGAACGGGGAGGGGGACATACTTCATTACAGCGTTTAGGAAGGACCTGGGCAGCCCCGAACGACATTTTATATACAGCGTTCCAAATTTTCGACCCTGACGAGAATGGCCTAGACTATGATAGGCTGGTACCTCACCTTTGACATGTAGAGCATCGGTGAGGGCGTAATGCCGACAAAAAAGTCTTCTCCGTATCCTGTTCCTAGCTGCAGTTCCTGGCTACAAGGACGAGATAATCGCGGATATCCTGTTCCGACTGTTCGAACAACACTCGAGTATATACTTGAGACAGAGCACTTGAGACGGAGCATTAGGCTTAGAAAAGGTGTCCTGCTATGGGGTCGTGGACGTCATGGAGAAGGTAAGAGACGAGAAACGCGGCGCCGCTGAGACTGCTTGGACATTGGGTGAGGCTGAGTGAAAAACTGTAGGAAATGATTATAAAACCATGACGATAGGGCCGAAACCATCATAGTCAATGCTATAAGGCAACGGCCATCAATTCACATCGAAAGAATAGCCACTCCTGAGATGACGACGAGCTGTGCGAAGCTTTCGGGTTGTAAACAACTATACCGCGAAGATCGAAGACAAGGGCCAACACTTGAAGAGCATGATAATTGCGGTACTAAGGTGCATACAAATTTTGTGACACAGTAACAATACGCAGCCAAACGTACGAGCAAATTTTGGGGCCGAAGCTATTCCACGTCATACTCCAGTTCGAGGACTTCCTTGGATCTGGACAGTGAGCCAAATAGGTGGCCCTTGATTACAGCGAGTCGAGCATTATGGCTGGTCGCAGGGCGTCGTCCTAGCTTCATCGCCGACGTTATCGAGAGCTGCGCGCGGTGAAGGCCAATACATGCGGTTGAAGCGTAAAGTCAACTCGACCTGTTAGGGTTTAGTGTTGGCATCAAGTCGCTGCTGCGCAACTACTAACGAATTTTCATGAATACGAAGGAATCGAAGATACGAATCTGAACACTCACCTGCATCGTAAATTTCCAAGTCTGCTCTCCTGCGACCCTCCACATACTTTTTGGACATGTAAAACACAACCGCGGCTGCAAATGTGGCTCCAGTGAAGCCCCAAGCCTGCCTGAACAGTTAGCTCAGCCTTAGCAGATATAGATGCTTGTTTACCAGATTTCTGAACGTGTTCTGGCGCGTTATAGGAGATCCGGAACGAGCTCGAGGGAAAAAGCCTGGGATTGGGTGCATGATGACGGTAAATGGTCAAGGAGCGGAGTTCGACGTTCCGGTTGATCCGAAATCGGACAGTCCTTGGCCGGTTGAGCTCACGTTCCTCTGTCTCTCACCCTTTCGGTCCAAGGTAGGAAAGACGTAACTTCGACTATACGCTAGTGAACAAAGCAGGGGCTGCGTAGCAAATTCTTTCTCAAAGCAAGGACATTCAGAAGAATCTGTGTGAACTTCATTTTGGATCATCGAGGCCTACTACAGCACCAAATCCCTTTTACTTTCTGAATCTCAGCGCGTATCCCCGCTCGCTCTATCTTTACCAGGCAAGTGCGCAAAGCGATACAGAAAAGTAAATTTCAAATGACAGATTGGCCAGATGTCATCTGCTGCTGCGACGAACTTAGACTGTTGCTCCAATCTAAGTTCATCGCTCATCGGTTGCACGGGCAGTGCGCTCTCCATAGAAACCCGCTTCAAGAAGATTTACATATTGGAAGATCTCGAAAACTTCGTAAACATTCTAGATAATACCGTTCAGCCTGACTTTTATGGGCGTGACCTTCCACTTTGAAGGGAAGGGGCCCGGGGGCGAATCACTGCAGTACGAAATCGTCAATGCTCGACTAATCTCTTGACAGTGATGAAACTCTGAATTTTGGGAATGTTACAAGATACTTAGAGCCGCAGTCGAACGCATGGCCTTCCATTACTCTGTCGAACAAGATTTGATCAACATAATAAGTCATATACAATGTAGAGCAAAAATATCCGAATAGGTGTGTCAGTCTATGTAAACCCGCAAATTTCACAAACATTAGCGCTTCTGAAGATCACTCTGCCGTATACCTTTCGGGGAAATTTCTCTGGATGGGAAAAGCTGTGTTATAGAGAGTCTAACCTCATGCGTTGTTCTTCATTCACTCTCCTGCCCTTCAACCAAAACCTCCGCGCAAGCTGCATTCTGGCACTATATGTACATCATCATCGACGCTCCTGATGCGACTGCCTTGCTCGACCTGGGATATACCATGAAGTACACGATTGCTGGATGCGTGCTTACTTTTACTCTATTCGGTTCGGATACTTGTTGGATCAAAATATCGACGCAGAGGCTAATGATGAAAACTAATGATATAACTTGTAGGTTTTTATTTAGGATTCTCTGGTCTTGCCATTCATCTATTGGTGTAAGTACCGAGCTTAGCTTGACTCGATATTAACAGTGCTGATCGTCGTCATCTTTCACACACTTAGCCGGAATGGAGCTCAAGGTCGTCTACGAAAATTCGCCCTTTTCCTACAACTGTGCCTTTTTATAAGTTCCATTTGCACCTTCCTGGATTACTGCATGATACCCTTGAGGGAAATCAGTATTCTGGCTCACCTAGACATCGACCAATCCCTCCGAGAACGAGTCACAGCCCTAGATAAGTCAACCACTTCGAACGTGTTTTTCGATATTATCAACTGGTCGTCGGGAGGGGTAAATGTCAGCCGCACTCTGGAATTACCTCGCAGACTATGTTGCTAATGTATTCTTTTTTGACTCCGATAGGTCATTATTTCGGACACGCTGGTAGCGTGGAGGGCGTGGGCCTTATGGAAGGAATATAGATGCTCAAAATGGATTTGGGGCTTCTTAGCGTTATGCAATGCTTGTAAGTGATTCTAATCGATAAAGGAGTCGCACTCGCTTTGATCACAACATTCTAGTCTTGGTTTTTTCACCAATATTTTCTGGCCCATCGGAAGTCCAAATGAAAATTTCGGAACAGCTTTTAAACTGAATTTTTACTTGTTATTTTCTCTCGCACTGAATACCCTGGGTACAGTAATGATTGCATATAAGGCAAGGTAAGCCTTCATAACTTTTCTTTTCCGCAAACCACTAAAAAAACCCAGAGTTTTCTCAAGAATGACCGTGACGAATATCTTTGGCACGGAATATAAGTCTGCTCGGGCAGGGTACCGCTTGCAGAGAATACTCTGGTTTGTGGTGGAATCAGGTTTTATATTTTGCGTATTGCAGGTATGTTTTTAGTTTTTAATGCCTCTTTGTGATGCCTCTTCATGGAATAGTAGATCGCATACTATATCTTTTCAATGGCTGCTAGTCTATCTAATGCTGAACCAGCTGGCTCGGAATTTCTCGAAGCATATAATGCTATTGTCCAGCCTTTGGGACTCATTCTTCTGGTAAGAAATTTGAAGCGTTATACAAAGATTCACAAATTGACGAAGATTCAGCCGTTTTACCCTACTTCAGTCTTTGTAGTATCACTTTTGTTCGGAGAATCTGACTGAAGCAACTTCGAAACCGAAATCAAGATCTGCAGAAACTGATACCCTTTTACAATCCCTCATAGCTAGCTCGTCGTAGCTCGTCTCAGATTAAATAAGTTCTGAGAGACAAATCAGCTCATACTTGCGGGAAATCTTTGTATGTGCGCTCGTCTATCGCAGACTTCAGCTCGAGGCAAAACACACTCAAGTGGATAATCGTTCAGATCCTTCTTAACTAGATTAAAATACCATTTGGATAAATTGCTCAAGTTACAAACAAGCGCCAAGTGCCAACCGCACGCGCCCCGCCAGGCCCAAGTCTTCGCGCAGTCTTACTTGGCTTCGACTTCAAATGGTCGTGCGCAGCTGCACTCACCGCCTAGTTTTCTCTTCTTTCAACACGTTTTCAGCCAATGTCAACCCAAGGCAATGGGCCGCTTTCAGCCCTGACTCACCCGACATATACACCGTGACGCCGATCCAGGCGACCTCAATTAGTTCGACTAGGAGCCCGCTTCGAAATTCTCCCGCCCTTCCCGCTGCAATCGAGCCAAAAGCATTAAGAATATACAAGAATTGATAATACGGAGCGGCTAGTTTCGGGTTTCCAGAGGTTTCGAGGGATCCTTGAGGGTGAAAAGGTAAGCTACCGCCCCTTCTCCCAGTTAGGTCTCTTCCGACATCTTTCTTAGCTCAAGCCCTCCTAATACTCTTTGTACTTGATAGCCAGCCGCATCGCCGACAATCAAGAAGTCCTCAACGTTTGCCCTCCCAACCCACAGAGAACGAGCCCCTTTCCCAAAAGGTGGCCGAACAAGCAACCTGACCAACTCACATTGGTGCGGCTCACTTGTCTAGGTATATTTTTCTTGTATTCAGCGCCACTATCAGCCCGGGCTTTGGCTTTTTCAACATTTCCCCATCACAGACCAAGAGGATTTTCAACGTCAAATCGGAATAGTGGAGATCCTATGCGCGGAAGGGGTTTGAAACTTGAGGCGAGTGTTTGACTTTTGGAATGTTAGTAAGTCCGATGAAAGCCGAAAACAAACCTTAATGATACAGGAAGCCAGCGCGTATTAAGAGCTCGAGGCAAAGTACGGCGGATGTCACCTTTTAGCATAGCGTATGCATTACTATGCCTTAGGCGGGCTCCGTCTTGGGCGGAAACGGCAAGTGCGTAACGTCTCCTACTTCGACCTTTACCATGGCATTTTCCCGTTGTAGATAAATTGTCGATCCGCGCTGGTTATCTATCATGGTGAGCGTGTTGATACCTCCGATTAGCCTGACGATTTGAGTTACAAATTAGGGGCATTCTTACCTCAGATAATTCGAAGAGAGTTACCTCTTCAACTCAAATACGAGTACAGGGTGGGATATTGCTTCGCTCTCAGGCTACTTGCGAAAGAAAATGCAAGTAGACAACAAGGCACATATCTTCTATCATTTTTCCAGTTCACTCCTTCGAATGTTCGAAACTCTTGAAACCCGGCCTTTTATTGGGCTCAACTTCCTACGATGCTCAGTGTACATGTGCATATACGAAGTGAGAAAACGACGTCGAACAGAAGGAGGAATGCACCACTCGTCGGAGATATATGCTTCGTCCAAATGCATATGTCCCTGCAAGGGACAGAGTGATTGAGCGCACGAAATTGTCACGAACTGATTATGCTTGATATGCTACACGACCGTCGTTTCCGGTCACTGAGAGAGAGAGAGAGAGAATAGTCAGTCGCTCGGAGGACCAAAGTTAAGCCGTGAAGTCAGGAACCACGTTGTCTTCAGAGGTGCGATGAAGTTATTCATAATTCCGTACAACGCGCAAATGAATTCCGGTTCATGGTTAGAATAACCGACTTGAGGAGTTGTCTGAACGGATCGCGGAATAAGGACAAGGATCAAGATAAGGTTTTGTAACCTTACCGGTTGGGGATGACCGTGACCGACTTCCAGGCCTAGGCAGCCTGCAATGTCTCTCCAGCTTTTTCTCTCTTTTTTTGATCGGGCAACAGGTATTATGAATATAACACCGTCAGCTCTGCCTGGTTCCTTCTTTTTGATTGTGGAACCTTCAATGCGTGATGGGTGAAGGAACGTTTTTAGATGGCTCGTATACTGATTTTACAAATAACTCAGGTCCATAAGATACGGGTCGGGTTGAAAATGGCAGCGATATATCGTTCCTTTGCAACCTCACCGGTAAGTTACCGTTTCAATTATTGAATCATTGATGTAGAGCATGAAGATGGACTGCCTCAGCAGCATTGTTTTTAGAGGGTATTTAAGCTGGTACCGATGAAGCACAACTCCCAAGCTCTCATACACATCATCCTAGTACCCACTCGACCTGACAAAATGCAGCCTATGATGAGCATGACGGTATGTTTTCAAGGCCCTGGTTTATTCATATTCAGTGTGTTTACGTCATTTTAGAAAGAGGAAATTACAGACGCCATTCAGTCGTTCCTCTCAAGATGCTCAATTCCGTACCAAAAACCACAGATGGACGAATCGTTCCTCGAGCTATGCTATCATGAAGCAACGAAGAGAGGTTACATGGTCGAGGGCGAGGAAGAGCTCAAGCCATTCATTCCACAGGGCGTCGCGATTGCCTTACAGCCTATGCACACTTGGAAGATGCCGCTATACAAGTTTGGATGGCATTGATTACAGCTGCAGCAATCTATTGCGACGATAGATTCCTGAAGGATACGGCTCCGTCGATGTTTTCTGTGAAAACCTTTTACGGAGACAGCCACAAGCAGACCGTGCTTTGAACGCTTTTGCTGAGCTCATCATTGAAACCCCGAAATATTTCCCTCGATTAACAGCCAACTTGATGGTGGCCTCCATGTTCAACTTCGTCAACTCAATCATACTGGATAAGCAGACCTTGGGAATGGAAGTACGTGTATACTATGTTCGTTGTCCATGGTAAAGTGTTCTAATCTTTGAAATGTTTGTCCTTGACTAGGTATCTGCTGCGGCTGATAACTACCCGATTTCACTCGAATAATGTCTGGAGTGGCAGAGTTTTATGGCCTCGCTGCGTTTCCAGTTCATCTTGGGTTGATAGCTTTATTCAAGCCCTCCCCAGTATGATGACATTCATTGTCGATGTCAAGTGAGTGCATTCTGTTGTTATTCCGGCGTTGAGCCAATTCCTCACCGGGAAATCTCTCCAGTGATATTCTCTCATTTTATAAAGAAGAGCTCGTTGGTGAGAGCATCAACTATGTCTCATTATGGGCAAAGTCTCGTGGATGCGACAAAAGCCAAGCATTATATGCTATCATTGATGAGACAGTCGAGGCACATGAAAAGGTGATTCGGATTCTGGAGAAGAAACCGGCGGCGCTACAGGCGTATTACGACTTTGCTTCAGGATACGTCCAATTTCATACTGTTCTCGACCGCCGGTACCGCTTGGATGAGTTGATGCTTTCCTAGAAGCTCTGGAAGCCGGCGTTCAGCTTTTGGACCACGCCGTGTAATAAATCTTCCTTATAATTGTCTGTACTTGTATGAAAATGGTTTCTATTAGATGGCTTTTTAAAATGCAAAGACCCTGGCCCAGCGGCCTGGCCACTGCTTCGTTGAACTAGTGCCGTGACTTCCAATATTCATGTCACCAGTTGTCAGTCGTCCAACCTTCCCGAGTTAGCGAGTTTATACTGACTGGCGTTAGGGTTCTTTTGAATCCAGCCACAGAAAAAAAGTTCCAGTTTCGGCATATAGTGCTCATAAATCCGCTACGTTGGGCCAAGTTATTGCAATAATTTAACCAGGAGCTCATCGTCTACCATCTGAGTGGCGGATCGATAGAATAGAAGACACTCTATACCGAGGTACCTCCGAATGCATCCGTCATGCATCCTGTCGAGCGGAGTTGAAAATTCAGGAGAACCGTTGAGACCGGTGCTCTCGCAGATGCTCGAAAATGCATGTACGCGTATCCTGATTCTCCATGCACCTTTAGTTCACATACCTCCTTCTGTCCCTTCCGGTCCGTTCAATATACCATCAGTCTCAGCACCCCACTCCACTTCTCCCCTATCGACCTCGTCTAATTGGAGATTAACCTCGTCCCAGCCGTAGGTATGCCTATCAGGAGAACCATAGTAGTAGTGCGAAGGGATCTACAATAGACGATTGAATACAAAACGTCGACGAGATCAAGGACGTACTTACCTTGATGTCCCCGAATCCCTTGGCCCGCGGGACTGAGATAGGACGATGTCGAAGAGGGATCGCACTGTGGGTGCAATGACAGGAGCAAAAGTGATTTCGATTTCAGCAGCAGTTTTTCCGAGAGAAACCAATATGAGCTGAAGAAGATCGTTCCGAACTCCAATGACGCCCAGGCTGTGAGGTATTATAGCACCAGGTGTAGGGAGAAGTTACAGAACTGATCGAGCTTTGGATCGAGAGCTCTCGGATTTGGGAAGGCCTTTTTGTGGTAAGACTGTAAAATTTACGGGGTTGTCAGAACGGGGTTTAGGGACAAAAGGCTGGCTTACCTGGGTAGCGGTGGCTCGGGGCGGAGAGAGAGATGGGGTTGTAATGCTTGTTTGAGATCGAGAGCGGAAACCGCAAAAAAGAGCGTTTTTCATTATTGGATGATGACCGCAAAGATGAAGGGGCGGAGATGATCACGTGTCGTTTCCTTTTTCCTTTGCCTCCACCATGGCCAACGCGGACGCGGATGCGGAAGTGGACAAGATAGTCGCAGGACTCGAAGAAATGCACGTCAAACAAAAATACTATCCATCCATAGCCCCCATCCACGAACTTTACGATCGCTATTCCACAGGCTATTGCGTCGCCTTCAACGACACCAGAGTTCGGAGAGTTCCTGCTCTCCCTCGTTACGCCGCATACACATTGGCCACGACGTCTGCGGGTGATGATCTAGACAGACCTATTCAATTGGGCGGCTCGGAATCCTCAATCCTCTCGTATGCTACTCGAAAAGACGGCTCAGCAAAGCGACGAACCACCGCAACGGATACACCACCTTCACGAGCTAAACCCCGAGACAGAGCTGATTCGCGGAGGGCCTGGCTCACGGGCTGGCTGCTGATCAATGGAATGTTTGCATGCCATATCTCTCACATGCCCCCGTGCGCTCATCTTCAAGTTGAGTTCGCTCACATACTGCTTCCCCAATCCGAGAGAGACAATAACAACACTGTAAGCATTTCTGCAATTTTGTGAATCTCTTCGGTCGGTCCTCACACCTATCAGCTATCGATTACGAATTCATTCTCGGGATGGATGATAAAACTCTGAACATCCATAGTCGTTTATTTCTGCTGCCTTGTAGGTTGAGTTTGCTCTCACTTTCTAGAACGCTGCTCATGCCTAGTCACAGTAAAAGTCAACCTTCATTCTCTCAAGACGACCGTATATTTGCTATTCTTCCCTGCCTCGCAGAAATGGAGCTGTCAACACATTTCTCAGGTCTGTCCTAAAATACCGCAGAGCAAAGCATGGAGAGCGAGACAGGAATCACAAACAGAAGGCTGAGACGAGAAGGCCCACGACCGCCCTGGGACCGGTCGCGTATAGGAACCGATAATACAGAACTTTCTAAGCTCGTGAGTGTTCCGGTCTGTTCACCCATGACTTGCATCGCTTACTTTTTTTTCCTTCTAGAAAGATGGCCACATTCATCGATATCACGTACTCATTCACCCCACTCCATCGTTCCCCAAATCTCTGAAGACCTCATCAAGCATAGCACCAACAATTTCTATTCGCATCTCTCCCCATTAGCCGCTTTTCTCGATACCCTCAAAACTCTCCGTAGCTGGGACAGTGGTGACAAGGTTCCCGCGTACGAACCCGTTGAGGGTGTTACTCTTGCAGATGCTTTGATGCTTTCCACTGTTGACATTCCCGATGGTCGGCAAATTCTGGAAGAGTTTCAAGGGGCCTTATCCCTCCTTCAATCGATACTCTCGTATTATGAGGTTCCCGCTTCTACCGACGTCTTTGGTAGCGAATTGATCGGAGGCAATTCCAAAAAGCGAGATGGAGACGGGCCGAGTAAAAACCTCCTTCTTCGTCACCTTGGCTTGGAGGGTTTGAGCTTGGACAATGGAACGAGTCAAGCAAAGATGGGAGGAGCAGGAGGAGGGAGAGGAGAAAGGGGACAATGCAGGGGTGCAGGATGACGTTCGTAACAACAGCCCAAGCTTGGATCTACCCGACGAGTCAGATCTTCCTAACGAGGGGGACCTGCTCTCGATCCAGCCTTGCAAGTCCCTCGCCGACGCCTGGAGCTTCGATGACTCCGACGACGGGAAAATCGTCGATGAACCGAATGCCCATAACTTCTCGCTCGGTCTTTCACCCTCGCAACAAGTCGTTTTGGACTGGCAGTGCAGACGGGATTCTGCCTCCATCGCCCAGAGCTCCATCTCAACTTCTTCGACTCTGCTTCATACTTCTGCTGCTTCCGCGACGTCGTCGCTGTCCGTCACCACTTCCTGCTCATCCTCAGTTGCACCACCTTCCCCCCCAAAGCCTACACCCAATATTCTTGCTTCAAACAAGTTTGAGGGCTATAAGGGTGGTCAAAAACTTCGTCCTATTGCTAGGAAAGGCGGCTGGCAGGCCGTAGCGACTGTGCGGCAAATCCTTGTTAATCTGTAGTGTATCTGAGATATGTATTGGTATGTTGAAGTATTTTGTAATTGTATTATCATGTGAATCGTTAGCACCGCTATGCTGGCGGCAATCCCCGGCTCTTTCGATGGTAGCGTCTTTAAAATGGTCCGGAAGTTCCCCTCGATAAAGGTGGTTCTTCAACGCAAATTTGGGCATAGACGGACCTCTCAAAGAAGAATGACACATATCACATAAACATAGCTTGAACGTAGTACATGCATGTAGCATCGTCAAGAAATATACCTTTTGGATGTAATAAGAGACCATCCAGACGCGAGAAAATGTAAGTAAAACGCGATTTCGGGTGTGTGTTCCAAAATAAAAGGATCCGAAACTCGCAAGAACTATCTAATTCTCGACCTGACAAAACGGATGCGACAAAAGCCAAGCATTACATGCTATCATTGATGAGACAGTCGAAGCACATGAAAAGGTGATCCGGATTCTGGAAAAGAAACCGGCGGCGCTAGAGGCGTATTACAACTTTGCTTCAGGATACGTCCAGTTTTCATACTGTTCTCGACCGCCGGTACCGCTTGGATGAGTTGATGCTTTCCTGAAAGCTCTGGAAGCCGGCGTTCAGCTCTTGGACCATGCCGTGTAATAAATCTTCCTTATAATTGTCTGTACTTGTGTGAAAATGGTTTCTATTAGATGTTTTTAAGACGCAAAGACCCTGGCCCAGCGGCCTGGCCACTGCTTCGTTGAACTAGTGCCGTGACTTCCAATATTCATAGTGCTCACGAATCCGCTACGTTGGGCCAAGTTATTGCAATAATTTAACCAGGAGCTCTACCATCATCTGAGTGGCGGATCGATAGAATAGATTACACTCTATACCGAGGTACCTCCGAATGCATCCGACATGCATCCTGTCGAGCGGAGTTGAAAATTCACGAGAACCGTTGAGACCGGTGCTCTCGCAGATGCTCGAAAAATCCCTGTACGCGTATCCTGATTCTCCATGCACCTTTAGGAGCTCTGAATTCAACGGGATTAAAACATCTGAGGGTCTCCATTCCTACCAAAATTGCGGATGACTTCAATGCCTCAGACATCCGGCTGGAGAAACCATTCAAGTTTTATTGAACCCCCGCGGATATACCCACCCCTGACATGCATAGTCGAAGGCAAGGTAGTCCACTTCTTGTATAAACATATTCGGCTCAAAGTTAAAAATTGACCCCCCATTTTCCTTTGACCATCATGGCTTCACTCGAAGTCACAGCACTCTTCGCTTTGTGTCTACTTTCAGTATTCTACTTCGCTCGGTGGAAGAGTTCTCAGGCTCGATACCCGTTTCCTCCAGGCCCCAAGAAACTTCCTATCGTAGAAAATCTATTTGACATTCCTTCGAAAGGGCAAATTTGGTTGGACTATTCCGAGATGAGTCGAAGATACGGTAAGTTTTTATGCTTTGATTTCAAGTTGGTAAAATTTTATACAACTTGAACTAAATTACATCCAGGCTCGGATATTATCCATCTAAGTGCTCTGGGGAATTCCATCGTCGTCTTGAACACCGCAAAGGCAGTAAGCGACCTTCTCGAAAAGCGGTCCTTGATCTACTCAAGTCGACCGTATTCTACAATGATCGGGGAACTCATGGGGTATATCTTTCAGCTTTTCCGGGTGATATCGAACGTCAACTTATTTTTATATCCAGGTGGAAGAATACACTTTTCTTTCTTCCCTATGGTGAAGCCTGGAAATCTCAGCGAAAAATATTCCATCAAGCTATCCCGCCTGGTGATATGGCACGATTTCATTCGAAACTTCTCAAGGGAACTCGCAATCTTCTACGGGTGATTGCTCGGACCGACGATGTCCTGAATGACTTTCAATCGTGAGCTGACCATACTTTCGACCTTCCGGGCACCTACTGATCTTTTCTTTAGTTGGGTCAGCGTGTTTATATTAGATGTCGTTTATGGGATCCAAGAAGAGGACGCGGGAGATTTTCTATTGCTTGGAAGCGAAGCGATAGAATCACTGGGCGTGGCTGGAACTCCCGGAGCTTTCTATGTGGAGCAAATACCGCTCTGTACGTTCCACTGTTGCTTCCCAAAACTCTGGGTCAATGATATTTCGTAGTGAAATACGTACCCGATTGGTTTCCGGGAGCTGATTTCAAGCGAAAAGCAAACAAATGGAATGATATACGGAAAAGGATAACTGAGGGTACCTTTGAGGCGACTAAGGAGCAAGTGGCAAGTTTTACATCTTCATATCTGTTCCTGAAATATGTTCATAACATTGATTACTTATAAAAGGAATTGGCTACCGCGACGCCCTCTATTGTGTCTGTTGCTTTACAGCGAATAGATGCGTCAGATGATGTTCTACAACGAGAAGGGGATATAAAATCGGCTTCTATGGCAGCTTACGCAGGTAAAAATATCATCTCGTGTGTGGAATTCGTGATGCTCATTCTACATTACCACAGGGGCCTCTGATACTACAGGTCAGTGGTAGAGATCTGGGACTCAAACGTTTCGCTGAATATCTTTGTCAAGTCGTTGCTCTAGCAAATCTTATCGCTGCTCTACTCTTGAACCCGGATGTTCAGGCTATAGCCCATCGCGAGCTCGACAAAGTCCTCGGGTTGGGAAAGTTGCCAGATTTTAGCGATGAGCCATCCCTGCCATATATTACGGCCATAATAATGGAATCGTTCAGACATCAACCTCTCGCGCCCTTGGGTACGTAATTTTCGATACGCTAGCCATTTCTCACCAGCTTTCACTGACCTTCGCATAGCGTTCCCCCATCTTGTAACTCAGGACGATGTGTACGAAGGATATCATATTCCCAAAGGATCCTACATTATTGGAAACACCTGGTAATTATCTGACTACGGTTTCGAGTTACGAGTACCAAGCATCCTTACTGAATCGATCCCGCAGGTCCATCTTCCACAATGAAGATGAGTTTCCTGACCCCGGGCGATTCAACCCCTCACGATTCATAGACCGCTTTGGAAAGATAGACCCCAACATCAGAGATCCGACTTTTGTATTCGGCTTTGGGAGGCGAATTTGCGTGAGCTTTCTTCTAAACAGCCAGATATCCGGGATCTTGTAATGATTGAGTGTCGGCAGCCTGGAAAACACCTCGCGCTTGCATCGTTGTTTATTGCAACTGCATCTATTCTAGCTTGCTACAAGATTGAGCCGGAGCTCGATGAACATGGGGAGCTAGCCGAGCCAAAGGTGCAGCGGGATCCAGCACCATCATTGATCAACAAACCGTTACCTTTCAAATGTCGATTCGTACCTCGCTCAAAGGAAATAGATGCGTTTCTGTAGTATTTTGTTGACTCCGAGTGTACGTGTAATGCATGTACTACTAGTAGCACTTTAACTAGACGCGTGTGAGCAGTTCTAATCACATGATCGTATCTTCTTAGCGCCCGGCCCGATGCACGTTTGTGTTTGTTGACAATCTTCCCAGTCTTCCGCTTCTTCAGCGTACCTGGAGTATATAAAGACGCGATGACGGGCGAGGGAATGCCGAAGCCTTTTGCAATGGTTCTCCTCCGCCTCGAATCCGCATTCGTTCTCGTGCTCACCCTCGGTTTTCCAGCCTCAATAGCGACCAATGTCGTCCATTTTCCACCAAAATCAACCAACTTGAACAATCTGGCTTTTGTCCTGAATGGAACCAGTGCGCCTGGAATTTTTGACACCTCGAAAACTCCAGATGAAGAATATGGGATCTATAACTGGTGTAATATGCCTCATGTCAGGAAGAGGGAGTATAAGTTGGTATATTTTTCACCGCATTGTGATCCGATCTGTTTAACCTCTTTTCAGGACTCCTTCATCTGATTTTCGGCTGAAATATATCGAGGTCATCCAGCGCCATCATAAACGGACACCCTACAACACGAACACCTTTTTTAAAGAAGATATTTCATGGGATTGCAACGAAGCAGGACCTATTTATTATGGCAAGGGTCCTGACGGCGTAGCAAGCGACCCCACCGTCGTGCAGTGGTCCGCATATACCGACTCGAATAATCCCTTCACCAATACTGTCGGACCAGGTTTTGTGGGTAGCAAGTGAGTCGATTGCTTACATTTGCCACAAGGCTTTTTCACATTCGCTTTTCGGTACAGCTGCGCTTTCCCCCAGATTACTACTGAAGGCCTCAGCGATGCTTTTACTCATGGTACCGATCTGCGTTCCGTGTACGCTTCACGTCTGGGCCTTTCGACTAGGCTAGACCCTTCAACCTTCAAAGTTCGGGTCACAGACAACCAAATCACGTCGCAAGTGGCCGGTGCACTTTTGCATGGATTATTCCCCGACTCCTCTCAAGCTACTGCGCTGATTCAGATTAACGACGCGTTCGACTCTTTGCAGCCTACCTACAGTTGTCCTTCGGCGAACTCGCTATTCTCGCAATATACCACGGATAGCTCGAACTGGACCGAGCATTTGACGGCAGCGAAGAGTCTTTACCAGAACTTGGACAAGGTCTCTGGTATTGTTACGCAGGATAGCGCGGGATGGCATACCAGTTTTGATCAGTTAGTTTGTTTGACGTTTTCCGCGAGCCCCTTGCTCACCATGCTTGCTGTACAGCTACTATGACAACATGTCCGCCAAGCAATGCCATTCCAAGTCCCTGCCATGCAGCGTCAACGACACCTCACTATGTATATCGCAAGCCCAAGCCAATACGGTCTACCGCCTAGGCAACTACGAATATTCATACTATTATCGAGATGCCCCGCAATCAACACTTTACAGCGCCCTGCACTACGGAGCTTGGGTTTTGGAGTTGGCCGGACATTTGAGGCAGCAGATGGAAGGGAAAACTCAAGTTCGATATTTCCATAATATCGCCCATGACGGATCGATGGCTCCTCTACTGGGTATCCTCCAAGTGGCGGAGATGGTGTGGCCGGGAATGTGATTACTCTTTCTTTTCGGTCCTGTCCGCCTTCCCCGCTGACCCTGTCTTGGTCTGTGCAGGGGTTCGGAAGTCATCTTTGAGCTATACGAAAAGAACGGTGTGGCAAATTCCGACTCTTCCAACTTTTTCCTTCGTGTTCTCTGGGGCGGCCAGCCGATTCAGACCTCCCTTCCTTTAGGGAAAAATAAGAACGGAGTGCTGGATATGATACCGGTGGAAGACTTTTTCGGATGTACGTCTGCTTCTGTTTCTGGCTCTTAGCTCTCAGCTGACTTTTGGCTGTCTTGCCTTCTATAGACGTCAACGCGACGATAGGGACTGGATCTGATCTGGTCAACGCGTGTAACAATAACCAATAAACAATCAATAAACATGTATTTGTACAGTCCAGCAAAGAACCACCCTTGGGCGCATAGTGCCTTGAATACATACGCTTGTCGTCCATTATCGTGTGTCCTAACTCTGCAGCGCGGCTCGTTTGAAGGCTCGCAGCAAGACCTTCAACTTTTGACAGACTTCCTCACTCCAAGTGCGAGTACTATCAACGCCGCAAACTTCCCAAGTTGCCCGAAGACGATGACTCTGCAAGAGTGTATTAACATCATGAACGCAGTGGCAGACTAACTCTGTGCCGCTCCTCAAAGTAAGTCTTCTTTTCTAACTTCGTTTGTTCTCTTTCTTCTAGTTGCCCAAGCTCATTTTGCACAAGCTAGGAATTAGCATCAAGCCTTCGAAACCGCATACACAGCTCTGGAGGCTTCATGAGACTACAGAGACCCGGCAAGAATGACTGACTGTGAAATCTTGGTGATAAAGAGTAGGCCGATCGTTGATGAAAGTAAAAGAATCAAGGTACACTGCTATAAAAAGCGGTTGAAGTGTTTTTATCGATTTTAAAATTACTTTACATGAAAAAGACTGGAGAGCAGGGTCCGCTTCCCTTAAGGTTAGCGAGCGCTGTATTCAATGTAGGAATACACTTGCAAAGTACATATGCACAAAGGAGTCAAAGAGATCATTTTACATGTGCCATAATTACACGAGAAAAGGGAAGAAGTAACGAAACAGTTCATCAGTGGTGGTGGACAAGGATGAATTCGGAACCGCAGAGTCATCACCGAAAGCAGAGCAGACCAATGAGTCATACAAGGTTATACACACTCTAGGTGGGGGGAGGGCAAACAAAGGCGACGTTAGTATTGGAGAGGACATACTGCATGATACCACCGAAACATGATTTAGCTATGACAAGCCACCCCGGCATCGTTTTCCTTATGTTAGCCTCTGGCCGGGAAGCCCGTCCTCTTGACCTTTACCTCACGTTTCTCCTCCATCCTTGCAATCGCAGGGTCTTGTGGACACAACCGGCCGGGATACCTCAAATAAAACGGCCATTCCGTCTCCCAAGGATCAGCAAGAGTCACCCAGTTACCAGCTTCGAGCTTTAGACCGTCTTCATTGCATCTGGTAAGCAGGGTCATGTCTTCTTCTCGCATACCCAAATCTTCAAATTTCTTCCAGTTCTCTTTGGAGGTCCGGTTCAAACGCGACATCAAGAAACAGACACTTCCCCCGACATCATCTGGGGTCATCTGTATAACCAAGTGAGAAACTTATTTAAACATTCAATAAAAGTAAGTTTCACCTTTGGATGAGCAAAATAGTCGATTTGGATTGGCTTGAAAGGTAAAGGTTTGTCTCGAGGTCGAAGGCGGAGAAAGAGCATAATATTGGTATGGACATGGGGCATTTGCATGTATTTAGCAATCTCAGCAGCTTCGTAGTGATACTCGAACCATTCCTGGGCACTTGACTGAGTGATGATCCAGCCCCCGACTCGGTACATGGTTGGTGTTGTGAAAGGGGCTATTTTGTTCTCGTGACAACCCGTGATGCTAATAGTCACAAGCAAGCATGACAGGATTTCAAAATTGCGAGATCACAAAAGCGCTTGTCCTTCCAGAACCACATTTTGAGGTTAGTATGAAAAAGTGAAGTGTTATTGCTATTCGTCAGAACAATGGCGATTGGATCCGTCGACTTATCATCAAAGCTTGCCAGGGTCTCCGCTGTCTCCGCTATCTTGACATGCAAGGTGCTAAACAAGTAGATATTCCCTGCATCAAAATGCTTCATGAGCCGCAGAGTCTCTTGATGCCCGAAGTTGATATTTTGGATGGGTCTTCGGAATCTGATTCTTCAAACGCTTCAAACGTTATAGTCGATGTATTGTTTTCACTGATCAGCTGTTTTTGCCGAACCTGACATCTTATAACAGGGTTTACCTCGTTATCTTGGTCCCTTGGAGCCATACATTTGAAAGTACCCCAGCTTCGTGAACCCTCGAGGATCCTCACGAACTCGTACCGAAATGTGGCTCAGTCGAATTATGAAAGGTATACACATGGTCCGCTTGTTTTTACGTAACTCTGGAAGACGGCTAAATGTTCACATGGGATATGTATTGGGATATATCCCTAGGATGTCCTTTCAGACCCATCTAAATGACCTTGCCTTCGACGTTCGACATCATTTTTGCAGGAGGCCAGCCACTTTTCCTTATTTTTCCCTCAAACTTACAAACATCTCATTCCCTATGCAGGAGGCACTGTGGCATGCATTGTTGCTGGTCGACTCGCTCGAGCTTTCCCGTCGTTGAAGATTTTGGTAAGATCGCGTTTTATCGATAACGACGATACCTTGTTCAACTACTTCGCTCTTGCTCCTAACAGATTATCGAAGCTGGTGCTCTTACTCAGGACGTACCACGCTATGTACAACCTGGTCGATATCGGGGCAATCTTGGTGAGGGGACCGTATGCTCGCATCATCATACGCTCCGGCGCTAGGAGGAAGATTCTTCTGTATCGATTCGGGTTGTGCATTTGGTGGAGGATCAAGTATCAATTGTACGTTTCTACCACTACGTCTACAACTTGTTCTTATATCCTTTGAAGTTATGCTGTATACACGAGCATCTGCTTCAGACTTTGATGATTGGGAGAAGTTAGGTAACCCAGGCTGGGGATCGAAGGATCTGATTCCACTAGCGAAGAAAGTAAGTACTGAGGTTACGGCCTCAAGATCTTGACCGGTGATAAGTTACGAAAAACTCTTCTCTTCCCCCTTTTGCGGTTGTCAGGTTGAAAACTATCAGATTCCCGAAGGCGATCCGGCCGTACATGGTTCTACTGGCCCAATATCGGTGTCGCGAGGGGGTTTTGACAGCAGCGTTGGCCTCGACTTTGTGAACACCGCTTCTCGATATGATAAGGATAGGAAAGCGAGCCCTACCGCAGATGTTAATGATTTTTACAACGTTAATATTTACGGGGTGAGTGTAGTATCACTTTTCCTTTCATTCTCAGCTGAATAATTCATTGGGTAGCCTTTGCACAAGCAAGCGAAGTCTCATTTCGCGGTTGGTTGGCACTTACTTACTCTCAACCTCAGGTACATCGACGCTGAAACTGGGAGACGCTCGGATGTCGCTCATCACTTCATTTACAACTTGGAAGATAGCGATAAGAAGAATCTGCACATCTTGCCAAACCGACGGGTTGTCAAAGTGATTTTCGAGTACGATGTGGTTCCATTCAACTGCTTTCCGGGCTTTTATATTCATTGTATCTTACAGAAGCAACCGCGCCGTTGGAGTACAACACGGTGCTCGCGAAGATTTTCAGAACGACAAAGGGAGTCCACTTCAGGTTGCTTACGCAACTCGACTGGTGGTTCTTTCAAGCGGGGCGTTTGGATCCCCCGCGATCCTGGAACGGTAATGATAGTTTTCTCTACCTCTTCACTATATATCTTGATCTCGCTCAAGGTCCGGGATCGGGGCTGCCCATCGTCTCGCCGAGGCAACCGTCAAGCAATTTGTTGACCTTCCAGGTGTCGGCGAAAATTACAACGGTGAATTGTATCTTTATCGCCTTTCTTGCGCTAGGCTAATAGAAATTACTAGATCACAACTTCCACTTCGATCCTTACTTTGCTTCGGATGATTCTGACACTATCGATGGGATTTTTGATTTTGAAGGGGATGCTGTGAACCGTACGCTCTATCTACTTCTCTTGCGAGACATATGTTTATAGCAAGTTATCGGTATGCCGATTTGTAGCGCATCTGACGGAATGGAACGAAAAGGGTTCAGGTCCGGTAGCACACAAGTACGGGAATTTCGACATTCTAGTTTTCCCTGCTTGATTCTCTCTACAAAGTGGCGCTGACGCCGGCATCAAACTGCGACCGAAATCTGAACAGGAGCTTGAGGAACTGGGGCCGTCTTTTAGACGGATCTGGCAAGAGTTTTACGTCCCATCACCTGACAAACCAATCGCAATATTGTGCGCTTTTTCTGGGTGAGTTGGGGACATCACGCATCTCGTAGCCAAATGGCTAACTTCCGTCATGTATATCAGCAACTTCACCTCTACACCGACCCCTCCTGGCTCAAAAGTGTTTACGATGGGCTTTTACACGGTATATTGTGAAACTCCAATTTTCTCATCAGTTGAGTATTTTACCGAGGCCCAGAAAAATTATAGATGTATCCTCTTGCGAAAGGATATTCCCATATTAGTTCGGGATTAAACCCTTGGGCACCGGTCAAGCTTGATCCTGGGGCCCTGAAAGAGTCAGTGGCCTCTTTCGCCGCTTCTCCATGCTAATAAATCACTTCCACATTCTACTTTCTAGTCCGGCAGATGTAGCACTGATGCGATGGGTTTACAAACGATCACGAGAACTGGCCCGGCGCATGAAATGTTACCGTGGTGAAATATGGGTCGGCCATCCAGTATTTCCATCTGCTACTGCTGGGTCGACCGCAAAGACGGCTACTCGATTGCATCCTTTCGGGGTTGATGGTCCGGGGATCATATATTCGGCCGAGGATGACGATGCAATTGACGAGCATGTGCGAGCGACTAGTAAGCATTATTCATTTCTGCCGTGGATGTTCGTACATTGATCTGTAATAGTCGGCACTTTAGGTGGGGGGCATTCCGTAAGTTACCTCATTGGAAAGCTACGGTCGAAATACTTACTAGTGTTGTTGCTTAGCTAGGTACATGTGCAATGAAGCCCCGAGACACAGGTGGGGTGGTTGACCCTCGATTGAACGTGTATGGAGTCGAGAATCTCAAGGTAGCCGGTACGTTCTTTCTACCACTTTAACGTGCCTTCTTGATATTCATTGTTCTCATACTACAGACTTGAGCATTGCGCCACGAAATGTCGGAGCAAATACGTACAACACCGCTCTTATCATCGGGTGCGTATATATGTCCTACAACTTTGTCTTCAAAGTGCTAATCTCCCCGGTGACAAATGTACTATGTAGGGAGAAAGCGTTCTTGATTATCGCTGAAGATTTGGGCATTGCAAATATGTAGCCCATGGGCTTGTGTTTCTGTGTGTATATATAGGAGAATAGATACTGATTGATACGAACACCGCCATTTTGCTCGCGATGATACCCAGTTTTTGCTCCGCGCTGGTTGAGTTTTACTAAATGAGAATTGTTGAGCATTTGTGGGATAAGTGACCGCGAGAGGTGTATTAAATAGTATCTATCAGTGAGCACACAGGCGCGAGAGCCCAAACCGAAAAAATTCAGTCCGCTAGCGACTGTGCTATATTCAGCGTCAGTTACGCCTTGATGATATGAGCAACAAGCCGAGATGACTTGAGCTCAAGAAGCTCCCAAAGAAGGCAAGAGAGGAGTGCTTGCCTTGGCTTCATCTTGGCCGGAATGGGCTTAGGGCCCTAGCTGCTTTGATGTTATAAACTCAGTATAGCTGCACCGGGAATCTGAATCGGCCAGATATTAGACCTTTCAAATTACAGGTGAACATCAGCTACTGATGAATCGAGATTTTCTTTCCTTCGTTGAGTTGCAGGACTTCAAAGCGTTAATTGGGACCCATTTTTGACTGTCGTAGCCGGTGGCCGGAAGTTCCTGATCACGTGAGGCCTCATCATTGCCAGCTTCGAATTTCCTTTTTGCACTTTGATCCCAGACCACCCAGCATTACCACTGCTCTCTGCCTTTATCGAGCTCACTCAATAATCACACAATCACCAGTGCTCTCCCAGCTTATTCCAAGAGAGTAAACTCACCAGTTCTCTACGAAATAAAAAAGACTGTACCCAAAAAAAAACTGTTGCTCGAGTACACAAAAAGACGCGACATGGCCACCTCAAACTCGTACGCCGTCGGTTTCCAGTCAGAATCCAACTAAAAATTTCTTACAGTGATTACAAGGCTCATCTGCGCCCGCCACCCAAAGACATGCGACCACAGACCTCAGATGTACTCGGCACAACACTCAACCTCGAATTCGAAGACATGGCTCTCTCTCGTTCCCT
The DNA here is from genome assembly GCA_013368555.1 of Collybiopsis confluens. Classification (NCBI taxonomy): domain Eukaryota; kingdom Fungi; phylum Basidiomycota; class Agaricomycetes; order Agaricales; family Omphalotaceae; genus Collybiopsis; species Collybiopsis confluens. Next base: position 30,168 of record JAACJN010000299.1, on the reverse strand, counting down.
TCTAATGGGTATATTCGAAGCTGGATTCGAGAAACCCTCACCGATCCAAGAACAAGCCATCCCGGCTGCCCTCGAACGCCGCGACATCCTTGCTCGTGCCAAGAATGGCACCGGAAAAACAGCCGCTTTTGTCATTCCACTGCTGGCTCGAGTCGACGAGGGCGTCCGGAAAGGCAGAAATGGTATCCAGGCCTGTGTTCTCGTCCCAACTCGTGAGTTGGCACTCCAAACCGCTCAAGTGTGCAAAACTCTGTCCAAACATATGGGCATTGAAGTCATGGTCACTACCGGCGGCACCACTTTGAAAGATGATATCCTCCGTCTTGGGCAAAGCGTTCACGTCCTCGTTGGCACCCCAGGTCGTATCTTGGATCTGGCGGGAAAGGGAATTGCTGATTTGAGCGGATGCGGGGTGTTTGTGATGGACGAGGCGGATAAGTTACTCAGTCCAGAATTTGGACCAGTCATGGAGGGCTTGCTGGGCTATATGTCCCCGCCAGCCGAACGGGATGACAAGGAGGCGGTCGGAAGGCAGGTGATGCTGTTCAGCGCGACTTTTCCAATGATCGTCAAAGATTTCAAGGTTGGTCTTCGCTTCTGACTTTCATGAGCAATTTTTGACGCTTCGTGGCAGGACAAGCACATGCACTCGCCCTACGAGATCAACCTCATGGACGAGCTTACATTGAAGGGTGTAACACAATACTACGCTTTTGTCGAAGAGAGACAAAAGGTCCATTGTTTGAATACCTTGTTTAGCAAGGTATGCATCCTCGTTCTACCATCGTGTCTGGCGTTGTTTCCTAACCCCCTCCACTAATGGCAGCTCCAAATAAATCAATCTATTATCTTTTGCAACTCAACGAACCGTGTGGAACTACTAGCCAAGAAGATAACAGAGTTGGGATACTCATGTTTCTATAGTCATGCAAAGGTTAGTATTTCTCGTGGAAATTATAGGCATGGGAGCTCACTATACGTCCTTTAGATGCTCCAATCTCATCGTAACCGTGTCTTCCACGACTTCAGGTCCGGAACATGCAGGAATCTCGTGTGCAGTGATCTACTGACCAGAGGTATCGATATTCAGGTGAGTTAAGGTCTCAAGTCGGAAATGATCTAAGGTTTAATCTACGTTCGTCCCTTCAGGCCGTTAACGTCGTCATTAATTTCGATTTCCCAAAGAATGCGGAAACGTATTTGCATCGTATTGGTGAGGCTCCATGCCGCTTGTTCGCTGGAAGGAAGCTAATGAAAATGCTCTTTTGCTCTTTTTATCATATCCTCTTCCTCTTTTCCGCCAACTTCTTTTATAGGCCGTTCCGGACGTTTCGGTCATCTTGGACTCGCTATCAATCTTGTCACGTATGAGGATCGATTCAACCTCGATCGCATCGAGCGCGAGTTGGGCACCGAGATTACCCCGATACCAAAGGAGGTTGACCGAGGGCTGTATGTCGCCCCGAGTGGGAGTGAAGAAGAAATGAGGGTTCGTGTTCCCTCGTATGACGATGATATTCGATGTGACGCATCTCTATTTGAATAGATTGCACAACAACGAGAAGCGGCTCAGCGTGAGCAAGCGTTGAGGGACCAGCAAGCTGCACAGCAACAGGTGTGTTCTCTCTCGTTCTATCTTATCGTCTCCGCACTTACTTTACATCTTCTCTCGTTCTTCTAGCTCTTACACCAGGCTCAGCCCCAAATAACTCACTCCCAGTTGCAGCAAGTTCAGCAGCAAGCCGTGCTGAGGGAGCAACAACTTCGAGCGCTGCAATTGCAGCAGCAGCAGCAGACGGCGATGAATGGGGCAAGGAGATGAGGCGCGCCTCATTAGTACACGACGGTGCTCCCCATCTATCTGGGCTCCAGCTTCGTTGTCTCTTCTCGCCCTTGCTGTCTATACCGCCCATCTCTTCACGCTCAATTTCGTGCTCGTCATTCCGTTTAAGTCTCTTCCAGCTCTTTATTTCTCTTGCTGTTGCTGCACCCGCCCCCGTCAGCTTCATCGCCGGTCTATCATTTCTCTTGTCCCAGTCTCCGAGATATTCTTGCTCTCATCCTCTCACTCCGCTGAATAATCTGCCGCCCGCCATTGCGATATTTCAAAGCGCCCGGTGGAATCTTCATCCTTTATCACGCTCTGCATATCATACCATCGTGTCCTCCCCCCAGCCCATTGGCGACACAAAACGTCAAAGATTTTAAAGAATTAGTGTATCTATCCTAGAATTACTTACTGTATTCTTTTACATCCGCTACTGCCTACCTGCTACCTATTCTCCTTTCGCTCTTCATTTGTACCTCCTCTGGTCATACACCGGCCTGGAGATCCCTTCTCCGCGCAACCCCTGTTCCCTAGCGCTACGATCCTACCATATTATTGCACACGTCCATTCGCGCTTCTATCCTGACCTCTTCTCTTCTTCTGAGGCCCCTCCCTCGCCCTCTTCCTTACGCCCGTTATCTCTCTCCGCTGTCCATACACCTACCGCGAATTGGTTGCAGATCATCGTCAAGTTTTGTTTTGCTTGTACCATTTCCGCTACCTCTTATCTGCCTTTCCCCGATCCGCTGTCTTCCCTTGCTGCTCGCCTCGTTCCCCCTCAACTACCCTGTCCTTTATCTCCTTCCCAACTACTTACATACCTCTCAGTACAGTTCGTCGACAATTAACACTTGACCTGTGTATCAAGCGTTCTGTTCTGTATGAATCATGAATTCGTCTATCTAATTCCTGGACGTCGGTAATTGATTCAATACTCTGGGCGGGATTGGGCGGCCGTATGTGGTTCGTTTCATCGCTGTTGTTTTTTTGCCCTCCAGGCAAAAACATGCGTGCGAATCCTACATTGAGTAAATTTGGTAAAGAAAACTGGATCGAGTAATGCTGGCCCATGTGCAACGAATCATCGAAACCGGCCCTCTCCGCGGAACGTTTAAAAATACGTTTAGCCTGCCAGTCGACTTCTGTACTTGATGGGCCTGGTGCCGGAGCACTCACCTTGCTCAAGTGTATGGGATGAGCTTGAAGCTTCATGATAACGCTCGACGGAAGCCAGAAATTGACTTAGATTAGATGTTCGAGCAAGCTTAGTTCTTCAAATAGAGCATTTTTCACATTTTTCCAAATTATTCGCTATTTTTGCCATGGAGCGGCCAATTTTTGGGGGTCAGATAGTCAAAATCAACATTGGCCAAAAAGTGCTCGTTGTATTATCTTCGGATAAGCTCCAATATGCATATATTATGTATGAAAATGTTCTGTGGGTACACAGTTTTCTTTAAATAAGTGGGTCGAAATTTTTGTCGACTTTGCTTGTCCTCAACTGTAGAAACAGTTAAATTGATTACCAATATTAATTACACCATATATAGATAAAATTCCCTTATTAAGGTTCTTGGACGAACGTCCCCTCAAGGTTCAACTTCGAAGGCAGGCAAAAAAATACAAGGTCCCGGGTGCGACTCAGAGAGGTGCAAAATATTGTTTTATTGAGTGTTTATGATAAGATTCGAAAGTACGATGACCGTGGTAGGGTACAATGGCTGATATCATATCGTGTGTTTTAGCATTTAAGAAAACATTGGTGGATTACGGACGTACCAGAAGCACAGCACTCAAAAGTTGGACTATCACGCTATATGTGCCAAAGACTGTGATAATGGGGCCATCGGGGACTTTCTTCGATAGACTAGCCGATATTGACACGGCGAAATACATACACTGGGCTTTGATTAAGCACTTGAGCAGCAAAATAACAATGATGCAACAGCATACCTGCAGTACACAGAATACAACCCCGGAGTCCACCATGATCCAGAGAATTTTCTGTGTCTGAGTTCCACCATAGCGACGTGCCCTCTCAAACATACTTGTCGTTCTAAACCTCAGTGGTCAGATATCAATTCTGTGATTAGATCGAAGAGACTTACATTCTCGATGCTTTGTAGGCAATAAACGCCGTAGCCAAGACGTTCAGGCACAAAGAAAACACCAAGTGAAAGTTGCCCTTGAGTGCCATACCGAACCTTTCGTCGAGATCCCCATCAATCCAAAGATTCCAAATAGTCAGACTTAAGAAGATGAATACTATAAGAAAATGGGAAGTTCAAGTTACTCTCCAGAAGCTTGGGCTCATTTTCTGACCTGCGTTGCATATAGCTAGCACAATCCAAATCCGCTGTAACCATTTGTGTTCATGCCATATTGCACAAACTCTCCAGACAAGCAACGTGTCTCCGATGATAAGCTATCAGATAATGTTTAATTTGGATAATGGTCAAGCCAACAAGCAAAATGGCTCGGACTTGCGTTCAATGAGGACGACCACACATGAATATTACCAAGCTGGTGTGAAACCGCAGCTCCATCAGCCGTTGCAATTCTGACTTGAAGTGAGCTAGAACTTGATTCCGATGCGATTAAAACGGCCTGGATCTGTACAAACAATACCGAAAATAAAGGAAAGAAGGCCCCTACGGCATTCACCAAGAGACCAAGTTGCATAATGAGAGCAATTAGGTGGGGTCTGCTCCTACGCCCTTTGCGCCTGCCATCACGTTATCATCATCAGTATACACCAAGGGCGATGTAGAATATTGCTCAAAATTGGGTTCCTTACACTAGAATGCGAATGGTGATTCCAGATACTGCAAAATAAACACCTATATTTGGTCAAGTCAAAAAATTTGTGCGAGAAATGGGAAATGAAAGGTTCAGATGATTGCTGACCAAAAAGAACCGACGTGACAATCTGTCCAGTGACTACACGGCCTACAGAAGATCCAAACTGTAGCAAAGCATCCAAATCATCTGGCGTCATAAGAACTTGAAGAGTAGTAGTGGGAAAACAGAAATGACAGGGTTGGTCCTCGTGTAAAATCGAAAGGTTTATAAACCCCCGCCCGAAGAGACAGGGTATGATGCGGATACAAATATGTCAGCGTTGCATCTGGAAGGTCAGAATCATTCCAACAATCTGAGGATAGTACTCTAGACAGGATGAACAAAACGGGTATCGCGTGACCCAGCACTAGGCTGCTACTGTAGTCGGCCGGTCATACAAAGTTCGACCTCAGGTTTTGCTCGCTTCGCTTGATTCATACATCGAGCCCATTCAAATTGATATATCGTGTGTACGCAGTATGCGAAGCGCAAGCAGATTTTTCAGGGCAGAGTATCAAGTGGTATGTCGAGGTATCTTCTACCCAGGACCTGTTACGCCTAACCCTGAAACTAACTAGCGTGTCGTCCCAATCTTTTTGTTTTTCTCGATCTGATGCGAGAAACACGAAAAGTTAAGATTCTCGGACACCACACTTTTCTGCTTCTTCCTCAAATTCTGCGTCCACGCATATACAGCTTGGCTTTACTACTTAGTGGTCAGACATTCTCAATTCAACGAGGAAGATCACCGGGCCCTACTCACATTCCGAGAGGAAGCTGAACTTTTCGGTATTTATTCGGCTTGGCAGAACTTTGTATGCCTACTCGCTCCCGATTGATGAACGGATTCGGCGTCCTGCTGCACCGATATGTAAGGATTTTATACTCAAAGAGGAGGTGCGCACAAGCTCATGTCTTCACCACGGATCATGGACCCGGTACCCTATGTAGGGAAGGAATCAGCCATCGGGCACCACGGATGACAGAACCTAGAAAACGAGACGTACATCGCAAATCCCTCGAACATCTTGGATCTGAGCGTAAGTTTCTCCTCGTTCCGTTCTTTTTCGTGATGATTCAAAAATCTCTCTTCTCCGTACCCAACACGACCTTTACAGGGTTTTCTCCCATCTTCAAATAGCTGGTCATCTGGCTTCGTTTGGATGTCCGAGCTTCTATTTTGACGCTTAACAGCGACGGAGAAGCTCAAAGGGTTTTATAGAGCATTGGCATGAGGGCTGCGGGGTAACATAGAAAGGAATGGCTAATGAGTTAGATGAAAAGCGACGTTAAAGCAAGAAAGAGTACCTGCTCACGAATCTTGTCAAACTGCTCCGAGTCTTCGCTGAAATTGATATCCATCCTCGAGCTCCTGGTATCGCCTCCGAGCTTCGCGGTAGTCCGTCAAAAAATGCTGGAGAATGAATTAGATCCCTGGAGGCGTTTCAGTACCGGAACGTTTGAGCCTTTCTCGTTTTTCTCGGCGGGAAGGAAGGAAGGATTGGTCAAAAGAGATATAAGCGAGGTGCGAATTCCATTTATAGAAAAGGTGCCCATGGGAAGGAAGCCTCCGAGTGTCGAGAGTCGAGACTGTCGGACACGTGTTGAATGAGCATCGGCCATATGGTTCAAGTTCAACAAGCGCGCGCTTATTTAAGCAACATGCACGCCTTTCGTGATCAACTCGGACGCTCCCGGACTGGACTGAGTACCCCAACGAAATTTTCGCAAGGAGCCAAACCTAACGGTTCGGCAATAATGGTAGCTTGCTCTCGAGGTGTGATGCATATCTAGACCACAACTTCCGCGTTTCGCCGTACATTGGCGCGATGACTGAATGTATAGAGGACGTTTCCCAGCGTTCGTAGATTGTTTCCTTCGTACCCCGTTTTAGATACTGATGCAGAGGTGTTAGCACATCTCGAAGAATGGAAAAGGGCAACGGCACACGGGTTCGATGGCGCACGAATAAATATTGAAAATTAGCGTAGACCCGGCAGTCGATTCCGCCGCTTTTGAAGGGGCCTGGACCATCTTTCAACAAGCGACGGAAGGATCTCTACGTCAAGGCACTGAGGAAAGCTATGGCCTGTCGTGTATATTTTTTCGGGTGGGTTCAGTCGGTTCAGTCACATTAGACCCTCCGCTACAGACTAATAATGGGGACCCCGGTCTTGTGTCCAATCCGCCACCCACCAAAGTGTTCAGTCTTGGCAAGTAATGGCAAATATTCTCCTCATGATCTTCTGTTCTAACTTCGAACTTGAGGCAGCCTTATTGCTTCCGGACGCACACACATCAATTCCGGAGCGAACCCTTGGGAGTGACCGGTGAAGTTTGACTCTGGATTTCTGACAGAGTCGGTAAACTCTATGGTACAGACCAACATTTTATCCAACATGTGCCATATATAGAGTAGACTGCGGCGAACGTCTCCCGCTACCGCGGTGGACTTTTGGATGGCCATTTCAGCGGAGGATGATAAGGCAATTGGCGATTATACTACGAGCTACAAATTGTGAGAACCCGTTTTTTCCTCGTTTACAGGTTTTTATCCTGTACTGAATCGACGCTGCCCATCGTAGTGAGTATATACTGCCTGACACTCGGTAAGTTCTTGATCGATAGTAATGTATGCTGAAGTCTAACTTCGAGCATCTAGATGGGTGCTTGCGCAACGAAACCCTCGAGAGGCTGGTGGTTCGTCTTGTACTAGACCCTGTCCTGTCGAATGTCAGAGCGATATATGAAACACAGCCGTAACGCTGAACATGGCATGAATACTTGATCGGCACTATAACCGTAGCTGTTCTGCTTGCATCTGATAAGGTCCAGAGGGCCCGGGACTAACGGTTTTCGTTTGCGACATTTCTCAGTGGTGTTGTTTCAAATTTATCCGGTTCAAATGAAGAAGACTTTCACACCACGCTAGGCGTGAGTAGTTAGGTCCTACCATCGGACCTAACTAGTACTAATGATTGTCTAAGATATATTTAAGTCTAGCGACTCTCCTCACAAGAATTAACAGATAATCTCTCTTCCAACCAAGATGCTGACCTCAAGAATGACCGTAAGTGACTGCATCATCGTTCGCGGATTCAATGTGATGAACTAGTGAAATATATGTGCTATAGAAGGAGGAAATTTCCTCCGCCTTGCAATCATTTCTCTCAAGGTGTTCAATCCCATATCAAAAACTACCTATCGACCCATTACTCTTGGAATTATGTTACAAAGAAGCAACAGATAAAGGCTACCTGACCGAAGATTCTCAGGAATTCAAGCCATTTATTTCGCAAGGGCTGATCCTGTCCGGTCCTTGCTATGATCACATCGAACATACCTCCGTCAAAGTCTGGATGGCTTTGGTCAGTGGTGCCCTGATTTACGGTGACGACAAGTTCGATAAGGATACCGCATCCGCTGCCATGTTCTGCGAGCGACTTTTACGCGGGCAACCCCAGGAAGATCGGATTATAGATATCCTTGCCAGGCTTCTCACCGATGTCCCTCGCTGCTTCCCTGCATTCACTGCAAACCTGATGGTTGTATCAATTTTGAATTTTGTTAACGGTAGTATCCTTGAAGACAAAGCGAGAGGAATGAAGGTAATTGTTAGTATGATACTATCTATCACTTCATGGTTTTAAATCTGACTTGGAGGTGTATACAGTTTAATGCTGCCGCGGATAATTATCCAATGTTTACACGAATCATGTCCGGCGCATCCGAAATCTACGCTCTGGCAGTGTTTCCTCCTGAGCTCCCTGTCGAATCCTTTATACAGGCACTCCCAAGTATAATGGCTTTTATTCTCGACGGAAAGTGAGTTACACTTTCCAATGAATATCCTTTGAATAGCTTCCTTCTGATAACTGGGTAATAGCGACGTTCTCTCGTTCTACAAGGAAGAGATACTATACGGGGAAAGTGGCAATTACATTTCCACCTTGGCGAACTCTCGTGGATGGGACAAAAGAAGAGCGTTTCATTCTGTGATAGACGAGACGGTTAAAGCCCACGAAAAAGCTTTGCGCATTCTAGACTCGGACAAAGCGGCTCTGGAGGCATACAAACGATTTGCGGCTGGTTACGTGTATTTCCACACTGGCCTCGATGTTAGGTATCATTTAAATGATTTGACCCTAGTCTAGATGTTTTCGCTATACTTGTGGACTTTGGAAATGTTTTGGCCAGATATACGTCTTATACCATTCCCTATCCCATGCAGAGCACTGGCAATCAACGGTCAGTCGGGTGCGAGAGAAACAAGAGCCTAGGTTGGCAAGTCTTGAGTATATGCGCGTTGTCACCTCGGATCCCTTGCGGAGCACTGGTTGAACTGTTGACTGTTTTATCAAAAGCGCAGCTTAGCCACATACGTGCCATGATCATGAATGTCACCCTTCCTTGGCTTGGCTCGCCCTGCTAGAATGGATGAGGGCATTCAAGAAGTTTGTACGTGGTAAGTGTAAATCAGAATTTAGCCCAACGAAGGGTTCATAAATTAATGAATTTGAAGCAAAGACCGAAGCGAAGCAGGTTTGGTATACATCTGGTATACAGTACATATGCGTTCCGCACCACTCATCGTCGGCATCCGAACCATTCGGATATAGAGTAAACTGCCGGCCAGGATAATACGAGTCCGGAACGAAGGTGAGAAGTGAAGGTTCGTCTTCGTCCTTGTCGGGGTTTTTTTTTCAACCATGTATCTCTATATTTGTACTAGTTTCTCATCAAACATTTTCGGCTACGCTCAGCTATGCAAACTCCCCTATGTTCATTTCAAAACCCCGAGCTAGGATATCGCAGTGCTAGGATATAGCAGTGCTAGGGTTAGGCACCAGTACCCAACCCTCTCGGATTTCGAGTCGTACCTGCCGCGCGAGCTTCTCGCGGCGGCCCACTCTCTCAAGTATTGGTCACGGTGATCCATTGGCGACATGAAACGTCAAAGATTTTGAAGAATGAGTGTATCTATTCTAGAATTACTTACTGTATTCTGTTACATCCGCTACTGCCTATCTGTCTAGCTACTCTCCTCTCGCATTTCATTTATACCTCCTCTAGTCATACACTGGCCTGGAGACCATCATCTTCCTCTGCTGGTCGCCTCGTTCCCGCCCCCAACCACCCTGTCCTTTATCTCCTTCCTTCCCAACTACTTACATATCTCTCAGTACTGTTCGCTGACAATCAAGCGTTCTGTTCTGTATGATCGCTCGTAACATGAATTCCTGGACGTCGGAAATTGATTCCATTCGCCGGGCCGGATTGGGCGGCCGGATGTTCATTGCCGTTGTTTTTTTGCCCTTCGTTGCTCAACTTTCATTATCAAAAGGCGTAGACTCGGCAGTCGATTCCGCCCTTGAAGGGGCTATGTAGGACCATCTTTCAACAAGCGACGGGAGGATTTCTACGTCAAGGCACTTACTAGTGAGTCACATTCCTCCGTTGCAGATTAACAATGGGGGCCCCGGTCTTGTGTCCCAATCCGCCCCACCCACCAAAGTGTTCAGTCTTGCCTATTTTCCAGCAAGTAATGGCAAATATTCTTCTTATGATCTTTCAGAAGTTCTAAACTTGAGGCAGGCTTACCCTCTTGCTCCCGGACGCAACACACTACAGTTCCGGAACGAACCCTTGGGAACCGGTGAGAAGCTGATTCAATCTGACTGGGGTACAGACCAACATTTTATCTGTGCCATATGTAGAGTGCGGCGGACGTCGCCCGGTATACTACCGAGGAGAAATTTTTGGATGGCCCTTCAAAATGTTCTGCTTTGTCCAATTCAGCTACAGGTGCCGATCCATTCCCCCAGGCCATTGGAATATCCAGCGGAAGATGTGATGATGATGATTAATGCAATTGGCGGATTATAACTACGAAATACAAATTGGTGAGAACCCGTTTTGTTTTTTTTTTCTCGTTTATACAAGGTTTTTGTCTATCTAGTTAACTGAATCGAACGCTGCCCATCGCAGTGAGTATATGTATAACTACCTGGGACTCGGTAAGTTTCTGATCGATAGTACTAGTGTATACTGAAGTCTTAAACTTCCGAGCATCTTAGATGGGTGCTTGCGCGACGAAACCTCGAGAGGCTGCCAGTGGTCAGGTCGTTATCAGGTCGTTATCGATTGAATATTTTTTTGGGGTAGCGAGTTTGGTAAGTATGTTGTGCATGCCCAGACCGTGCTTCAGAGAAATAAACAGTGACATTAACTACTTTCCCCAGACTGTTGTTCACCCTTGGTATTCATTCGTACGCGGAAAGGCGGAAAGAAACTATTTCCTTGACTATGTCGGAGGATCTGGGGCTGACAGATAAAGCCAACCGTTTCAAATCAAAGTTGTAGCGAAATAATCCAACGCCCTTTCAACAAAGTTTTGTACGTTGGTAAGTGCAAAAATCAGAATTTGTACTGAGTATCAGAGTTTGGCACAACGAAGTAATTCATTAGATTAATGAACGGAAGCGAAGAGCAAGTTAGTATATGCGTTCCCGCACCAGTTATCGTCGGCATCCGGACCATTCGGATGATACAGACTTGCCCGGCAGGTCAGGATATATTGGTGATCTGCGGGCTATTCCTGGCTGGTAAGGCTGAACTTTTACCTCGGCGTAGCCTGAGTGGTAATCTCAGTGGCATAACCCTTGTACAAGATGTTCCATTCAACGCAAGGAACCCACACTCTGCACACCCGTATTCTTCCCTCCATTGTGTCTCTTGATTGTTGTTCCCGCTCTCGACTCCAGAATAGTGAATTGCGGTTTGTCCCGGGCCCTCTCTTTATCTCGCCCTTTTTGGTGCATATGTACCACGCGAAGCTATTCAAGCCTGCGTACTAGCTGTTCTGTTTCTGCATCAGAAATTTCTTCCGCTGCCAGACGTGACATTCCCATTAGCCCCTTTGCATATGGTAAGGTCCAAAGCGCCCGCCGGGACTAAACGGTTTTCTTTTTTTGCGACATTTCTCAGTGATGTTGTTTTCAATTTTTATCCGGCTGGGAACGAAGAAGATTTTCACACCGCGCTAGACGTGAGTCCCTATCGTGTAAAAGGTATTTAAGTCTAGCGATTCCCCTCATAAGAATTTAACAAATAGTAATCTATCCCTCTTCCAACCGTGAACCTTGAAGATGCTAAACTCAAGAATGACCGTAAGTGACCATCCGTCCCTCAGATTCGATGTACTAAAAAAGTCCGGGATATGTGCTATAGAAGGAGGAAATCTCCTCTGCCTTGCAATCGTTTCTCTCAAGGTGTTCAATTTCATATCGAAAACTACCCATCGACCCATTGCTCTTGAAATTATGTTACAAAGAAGCAACAGATAAAGGCTACCTGACCGAAGACTCTCAGGAATTCAAGCCATTTATTCCACAAGGGCTGATCCTGTCCGGTCCTTGCTATGATCACATCGAACATACCTCCGTCAAAGTCTGGATGGCTTTTGTCACTGGCGCACTGATTTACGGCGACGACATATTCGAGAAGGATATCGCATCCGCTGCCACGTTCTGTCAGCGACTTTTACGGGGGAAACCCCAGGAAGATCGGATTTTAGATATCCTTGCTAGTCTTCTCACCGACGTCCCTTCCTGCTTCCCTGCAGTCACTGCAAACCTGATGGTTGTCTCAATTCTTAACTGGGTCAACGCTGCTATCCTTGAAGACAAAGCGAGAGAAATGAAGGTGATTTGTCAGTATGATATTATCTTATCGCTTTAAATCTGACTTGGAGGTGTATACAGTTTAATGCTGCCGCGGATAATTATCCAATGTTTACACGAATCATGTCGGGCGCATCCGAGCTCTACGCTCTGGCAGCGTTTCCTCCTGAGCTTCCTATCGAGTCCTTTATACAAGCACTCCCAAGCATAATGGTTTTTATCGTCGACGGAAAGTAAGTACTACTACACTTTCCAATGAATATCCTTTCAATACCTTCTTTCTGATTTAAAACTGGGGTAAAACAGCGACGCTCTCTCATTCTACAAAGAAGAGATAATATACGAAGAAAGTGGGAATCACATTTCCACACTGGCCAACTCTCGTGGATGGGAAAAAAGAAGAGCGTTTAATTCTGTGATAGACGAGACGGTGAAAGCGCATGAAAAAGCTTTGCGCATTCTAGATTCGGATAAAGCGGCTCTGGAGGCATACAAACGATTCGCGGCTGGTTATGTGTATTTCCACGCTGGTCTCGATGTTAGGTATCATTTAGATGATTTGACCCTAGTCTAGTTTAAAGGATTATGTTTCCGCTATAACTAACCGTGACTTGTGGGGCTTTTGGAAATAAAAATGGCAAAAAAAAAACGAGTTCTTTATACATTTACATATAGGTTATGAACTCTTCCTTTAACCGCCATCACCTTGCGTTTTTCCCACAAAGCTGGGAAAGAGCGAGCCCTCGTTGGCAGTGGTAGAGAATGAATGGCAGTGTTGACCAACAACAAAAGAGAATCCGGACACAGAGCTGTCACCCAGATACTTTGCCGATTTGACGGCGAGGCGTTTGAGGATGCTTGGAAACGATGACCCGGACACAGAGCTGTCTGTCGCCCAGAAATTTGCCGATTTGACGGCGCGGCATTCGAGACGCCCGATGACTTGTAAAGAAAAAGAAAAAAAAAAAAAAAAAAAAAGCAAGAGTGGCTAAAGAAAAGAATGGCAAGAATGTTAGAGACATGGCCATTTCAAGCAAGAGGCTCACTGGTGATGGACAAGGCTTTCAAGGATGCCTTTGGAATGAATGAAGAGTTTGTCCGGATGTATTTTTATCGTCGACGGAAAGTAGGTAAGTACTACTACACTTTCCGATAAAAACAACCCTTTCAATATTAGCTTCCTGGGTAAATAGCGACGCTCTCTCGTTCTACAAAGAAGAGATAATATATGAGGAAAGTGGGAATTACATTTCCACACTGGCGAACTCTCGTGGATGGGAGAAAAGACGAGCGTTTGATTCTGTGATAGACGAGACGGTGAATGAAGAGTTTGTCCGGATGTATTTTTATCGTCGACGGAAAGTAGGTAAGTACTACTACACTTTCCGATAAAAACAACCCTTTCAATATTAGCTTCCTGGGTAAATAGCGACGCTCTCTCGTTCTACAAAGAAGAGATAATATATGAGGAAAGTGGGAATTACATTTCCACACTGGCGAACTCTCGTGGATGGGAGAAAAGACGAGCGTTTGATTCTGTGATAGACGAGACGGTGAAAGCGCACGAAAAAGCTTTGCGCATTCTAGATTCGGATAAAGCGGCTCTGGAGGCATACAAACGATTTGCGGCTGGTTATGTGTATTTCCACACTGGTCTCGATGTTAGGTATCATCTAGATGATTTGACCCTAGTCTAAGGATATGTTTTCGCTGATAACTTGTGGGCTTTTGGAAATAGAAACGGCAAAAACGAGTCTGAACCATTCCCTAATCCGCATGCAGAGTTGACTTGATGAAAAGCGCGGCTTTAGTAGCCACATAGGTGTGAATGTCACCTCGGAAATATGCACTAGTACTACTTTGGCGTTGGAAATTCAAAGCTGGACGGTTGTGAACCAATTCAGAACAATCCCTTCGACCATTCAGTTAGGCCCGGGAGATATTAAAAGTGAAAAACTCGGAGCTTGAAATTGAAAGCTTTTTGTTTGAGAGGCCGAGACGACGGGGACTCGGACGGGGATCTTTGAAAGAGTTGAAACTATGCTATATATAATACGTTCTTGGCCCTGGCAACAATTCGTGTCAAAATCCGATATTTGCCCTTTGTTAAAAGAGGACCATTGCCCGCCGAATGTAATAGGAGCATTCAATAACTTCCTTGGCTTGTTTGACCAAGTGTGCAGTAAGTACTGTAAATAAGGAGAAGAAAAAAAAACACAAACGCCACCCAATCGTGAGGATTGCATGACGTCATTGCTTGGTCCTCCGGAAGCCGCTCCGGCTCCGTCCTCGTGGAAATCGCGTTGTCTCGCTCCCCATTATGACGATGGAGCAAATACGCAGAATCATCGTCGATTGAACCGGTTCACAAACATACATGAGGAGATGATGATTATCAATAACCGCATCGCTCTCTCTTTTCTCATGAGATGGATGCCCGGGTTTGTGTTTTGGGATTTACGGATCTGTCATCAATTTGGGTGTACTAAAAAAGTTCGTTCACAAGTAGACGACTCGGAGTTGCTGGAAATGTGACATTTTATGTCCAACTCGGACTTGGCCCCCGTTCCGAATCCGAATATCTCCTGTAACGAGTAATCCAGCTTAGGCTTGTGGGTAGAAACCGATGAATGGATCTTCCGAAGGCTGCGTGACGACTCGGAGAACGATCAAGTAAAAAATGAAATTCCAAACGAACGCTTTTCGAGTTTTAATTTATTTGCGTCCTCAAGGATACAGATGTTAATCAGTTCCCAAAAGTACCTCTCACTGGCACTGTCGCACAGCCTTGTTTTGTTTTTAGGACTCGGGGGAAATGTGTTTCTCGGAGATTGTTGGTACCACTGGCAAAATAGTCATTGATTGACCCATGACGTCGATATCTAATATCCTCTCACCTACTAACATCCCAATCTTTTCGTGAATCATGATCAACATTTTGAAGCGCAGCCTTATCGATGGGGAGGGGGGGGGTTGGTAATAAGTTCTCTTGGCTTGGCTAGCCAGGGTTCGACCCCGACCAACGGTCGTGAAGGTCGTTGCTAACTTACCCGACACACCCGGTGCTCAGTGCTATGGCCCTTTCAAGTTTGCGTTCCGTTTTACTGTACCTAGGAGAATCGATACAATGTTGGAGAATCGATACAATGTTGGCGCAAAAGCGGAGTCTATTCCCTCGCAGCTTTGACGACGTCACTGATCCATGAGAGAAATTCATGAGAAACCCCGCACAGCCGTTGGGACGGACGGACTGTTCGCCGGTTTGGTTTCATCTCCATCAAAAAAAAAAATTGTCATTTCTTTTACGTAAATACCTTCCTCTTCAAGTAATCTTTATGAGGATTTTCTTTGTCGTGGTTTACTTACCGTTAATTCCCCTTTGACAATTTGATGCCGAATCAAGTAGGGTTCTCTATTCCAATTCGTACTGAGAAAAGGAATTTCGTTTTCTTTTTTGGTCAGATGAACCGAGGCGATGCGGTTCAAGGCCGGGGCGCGATCGATTCGGCTTCGGCTCGGTTCAGGGTCCCTTCTTCCTTTCTCTCCTATAAAATGTCGTGCCCCGAATACAGATTGCGGCTCGCCCCCCCCCAACCCACCCCACTCCTCGTCGAGCTGCCCTTTTATCAATCCAACACAACCGGTCAATTTGACTGTTGTTCTTGCCCTCTCTACTCCTACCTCCTTCACTTTGGTGTGTTCATCATGGCACGTATCGGCGACGCTACTAGAATCTGGGAAGCCAACATCCACTGGCCTTTGTATAGCCAATGTTCTGTTTGGGATGGACGAGGTGTTGATATCTGGGAATGCATAGTCGAACGTGAGTTTTTTGTTAAGGCCCTTTGTGATAACCTACCTCCGTTTATTCATTTTCCTTTTCCTTTTTCTTGGTCCTTTTTTTTTTTTCAGATTTCTCAAAAGTCGGAACTCAACCTCCGAATTCTCAGTACTGGAGATATCTTGCTCGTAGATGAGGGAGATAAAGCTCAGTTTCTTCTGCTCGCGTAAAACGAACCGAGATCATCACTTCCCCACTACCCCTCCCCCCCTCCCTCCCCAACGCCGCTCCTACCGCCCAATACGCATAACACAAATTTGGAACTTCATTCACCAAACAGGTTCATACGCCGTTGTAACTAATCATATGAACAACCAAATCCTCACCCCTCCCTCCTACGAGCTACACTTGTATCTCTCCATCTAGCCTTCGTATAGGCAAAAAAAACCCCCAATCGCTCAGTACGCGCCATGGTCATGTCATCATCATCATAATCCGACGGAACCATGTTTGCCCTACTGCTTTGCCAAATGGCGCCCGGAGAACATTACAGAAAATCAAAGACACGCGATCAAGCAAAGTCCAATGCGTATGTTACGTCATTTCCTTATCTTCTTTTTTTGGACCGGATTTTTTTTCTTTATTGACATTGGGGAAGCGGGCGCTGGGGAATTTTTTTAAAAAAATGGTTTTATATCCAAGTATCTATCTCACTATTGCGCGCGCTGGTCGCGAACGCAAATGTAACTTTTTTTTTGGGTTTTATTTCATAGTTGGTTCAACGGGTTTGTGGGTGTGTTTTGTTTTTTTTTTTTTGGAGATTTTCTGTTGGTATACATACAAGATAAATTATTCATTTGCAAGTTTTGGTTAGTGTCATACTTTAGTGTCGATCGGACGTCGTCGTCAGACCCAAGAAACTACGTCACCATTTCGTCATTTGAACCGGTTCATTTTTGGTATCCGAAAGGACGCCAAATATTACTAGTACAGTAAGGACCATCAACGATCTAAACAAGTTTTTGCGCACCGCACCGGTGACGGTTACTTTCCCTGACTCACTGGAATGGGGGAATAGTTCGGTGGAAAAAGTCCATTCGCTTTCCATTCCTACTCATCGTATCTTCTGCTCAATTGTATCCCGGCTTTACAAGTTGATGGGGTGTTTTGGTTTTGACAGGGCTGACGGACGGACAGATTAGAACAGAAAACAGAAAACAGAATGGGGTGACCGTGACAGACGTCTGAGAGAAACTGATCAAGGACAGATAGACAGCGGACAGCGGACAGCGGGTTGAGCTTATCACCGTAGCTAGCAACCAGTTCTGAGTGGTTAACACAACTTTAAAAAATGTAACTGTTTTCGCAAGCAGTATGGTATCAGTATGTATAGGGGCAGTGAGATTCTCTTTCGAAACTCTTCAGTGGGCCTCCGGATCTGATTTCAAGATGGGATGTACGTACTTCAAGTTTTACCCAAGGATAGAACTTCTTGGTTCGATTCGATTCAGATCCGACATCCTTCCTAGTCCCCCCCGGCGATTCCCAAGTTCCTCCGACTTTCAGGACCTAGTACGCGCTAGACAGACCCTTACGAGCCAATTCCATTCTAATGGAGCTAAAATAAATCAATAAAATAAATAAATAAAGTTTCTGGGGGGGGGTTCAAATCAAATCAAATCAAAAAAAAAAATCGAAAAATCAAAATCAACGAGTGACCGACCAATGGACAGAATCAAGAGTCGAACTTGTTCTCTCATCAAACATCAATAAATAAATAAAGAAGGTTTTGCATCGCTTAGAAAAAAATAATCTTCAAGTCGTTACTACTACTCTAAAAGGATATCGATAAATCCTTGGCAGTGGACACCCTCAGTACTCAGTACTCAGCGCTCAGCAACAAGACGAGACGAATCGTTTGATCGTTCGATTGATCAGTGCAACGACCCGTGGTTCATTCAAGTTGGAGTGTCAGAAATCGCCGCGGGCAACTTAAGGGGGTACAAGGAAACGAAAACGGGAAGTCCGAGAGTTCCAAAACCGCGCAAACTTGCTGGTACCAACTTGAAGTAAGCTACTAGTATGCTACTAGGTATGCGAGTAAGTGCGTATGAGTATCCGAGTCTCTATTTTTCAGAAAGTAACGTGGGGTGGCCCCCCCGGCCGGTGGGGGGGGGGGGTAAGGGATCTGCACATTAAACCCGCTACTAGTACTTACAGTACTTACATTTGACCTTGAACGTAATAACAAAAAAACAGTCTGCTGCTCCAGAATTTTCGAATAACCACTGGTACTTACGCGTACGAGTCATACTACAGTACTTATATACATCCATTTAGCTTGGTCTTGGCGTATAATGTATTTCATCTTCA
The DNA here is from genome assembly GCA_013368555.1 of Collybiopsis confluens. NCBI lineage: Eukaryota > Fungi > Basidiomycota > Agaricomycetes > Agaricales > Omphalotaceae > Collybiopsis > Collybiopsis confluens. Next base: position 11,663 of record JAACJN010000299.1, on the reverse strand, counting down.
TCCCCCCCGCTTCCGCCGCTTCGATGTCGCTGTTTCGGTGTAAGATTCCCCAAGACAAATGTACAACTAACCCTTTTCTGAACCAACTCTTTCCTGAAATCCTACCCTTCCCGTCGTCGATCCTCGCCAACTCCGAGTCGGTGAAAAAAGGATCCAAGAAGCGGTACTTACACAAGTACTTGACCATGAAACTCGGAGACTAATTTAGTTACAGATGAACTTGGCAAGTGGTATTCGCGATCGAATGGTTGGCCGAATAACGCCATTTCCGATTCAATGAGACACGCTCACGTGATACTAGATTTCGTGGTTTCTCCCGTCCTTCCGGTAGTTTTAATTTAGTGGTACGCGTTCCATGTTTCTACGGAGCCACGACAGAAAACAAAAAAAAAAAAAAAAAAACAGAAAAGACTTTCACTGAAGTGGAAAATCAGGAACCAGGACATCTCGGAAATTCTCCAACGAAGCAATTGCCGAGTCATGAATGACATGAAATCTGCGCTCCGAGTCGTTTCCGAAATCGATTCAGTCAGGTGGAGACGAAGCTTTCCATTCAATGGATGTGTGCAATGTACATTACCCTACATACATACAATACATACAGTAGCTCCAATCAATGCGAGAAGAATCAGACAGTAGGCTTGAAAAGGATGGACTGACGATAACAGGGAGTTTATCTGAATATTACGAGTCCGGAACGAAGTGTAGGTGGCGACGATAGTTTCTCCCTATTTAGTAATACTTGCTAAATGGGGACATGCGCTTCTATTGATAAATTCCATGGCACAACTTCCGCATGACCTCGCTGTCACCCGACTAGCAGCTTCTTCTCACTTCCCATATCCGCTCGTCCTTCAGGCGTTCTTCGGCTTGCTTCCCCAGGCTGCGTATCACGTCTGCTTTAATCTCTCATTCTGTACACGTCCATAAGCTAGGATATACTAGTAGTGTTAGGGTTAGGCCGCTGAGAGCTAACCCTAAGAATACCCAACTCGCTAATGCGGACTCGTACCTGCCGCGCAAGCTTCGGCCCACTCTCATAAGTTTGAATTGTACAAGGCAGACCAAGTGCTGCTACTTAGACGCGATTGATGATTATGTAGACAGTTACTAGTTACACACATATTCGGCAAGGAAAATAGTCCCAATTTAACCCGATTTCCTTCCGACCGGAGGACAAGAAAATCGAACTGATATTCTCTGAGAATCTTCTGAAGTTTTTACTAGTCTAAACCTCTTGGAAACGTCCGTAAGGACGAAACACTCACGTATCGGACAATGCTTGTGTGACACAGAGATTGGTATTTGAAGAGAGAGAAGGGTGAAGTATACGTATACGAAGGGAGGTGATGGTGGTAAGCGAGAGAGCGAGAGTCGAAAGGGCGTCTCTATATAGTGGTGGTACAAACAGGTGTCAATATATGCGTTTAGTGTAAGCGCACGTTTACACTGGTGGTACAAACAGGTGTCAATATATGCGTTTAGTGTAAGCGCACGTTTACACTCCTACCTACTCTAAACAAAAACGGCGGGGAAAAGAAGAAAAAGAAATGTAAGTAAATTATGTAAAGAAATAAAAGAAGCAATATCAAGTCCTATGAAACGATCGAAAGTCCATTAGTATGTCATTTTTCTACGCTGTCAAGTAGCTCCTTCGGACCATCCCCACCATGAATAACCCAAGTATCAAGCGCAGCGCAGTCCTTTAATGAAGCATAAGATAGCCAACGATCCTCAGACGGTGCTTGTCCAACCCATCGGACAAGGAATTGCCAACCACGGCCGCGCCGTCGCGAATCCAGAATTCGGTCGATATCATATTCCTCGTGGCCATCCACAATTGTAGCTGGCGGGCAGTGTAAGTCTCGACCAGGAAATAAATCGCGATCGTTGGAATGATAGCGCTTGAGCACACCAACGTGGAAAGAAGGGAAGGTATTCGGTTGATTAGGCATATCTAAGGTATAATAGGAAGACTCTGGATGAGCCTTGATAACTTCGTAAGGTCCGTCGAACCTAGGGAAAAATTTGGCCACACGACTTTCTCCAGCCTTTTTATAGTTGTTACGGCGGTGCAGGGTAGTGAGCATTACGAGGTCACCAATCTCGAAGATTTCCGAAGGTGAGCGATTCTTGTCCGCTTGGAATGCTTGCTGTACCTTCGCCGCTGTCAGGGAATCTTTAGCTTGAAGTTCGATATCATGGATCCGCGCTAGGAAATCTTCTGATGGCTCAAGCTTATGCTTTTTGTTATCGGTTTCAATGAGGGGAGGGATGATACGCGGGGTACGTCCCATCTTTATGTTGAACATGGAGAGTCCAGTCGAAGCATTAACCGAGTTCATGATGTTGAAACGGATAAGAGGAATAGCTTGAACCCATCCGCGTTGATTTCTTTCGACGTAGTATCGTACACATTGATTAAACGTTTTATTGGTGCGTTCCGACGAACCGTCTGTCTCAGGGTGAAAAGCTGATGACATCTTTATTTTAACTCCGGACAGCTGGGTTAAGACCTTCCAGAACCTGGATACAAATAATTTGTCGCGGTCCGACACAATGTCAAGAGGCAGACCGTTTTCACAATACCAGTTGTCAAAGAATAAACGAGCTACATCTTCCGCAGTAGCATCCATCCGGCACGGAACAATGCGTAGATCAGAACCTAGGCGGTCGGTGATAGTCAATACACAATCGAACCCATTCTCTTCAGGTAGGGGGCCAACAAAATCCATTGCGATACTCTCCGCACGGTGATCTGGTACAGGGAGGGGGTGTAGGGGGCCTTTACCATGACCAGAAGTACTACTCTTATTCCTTTGACATTCGTCGCATGAAGGGACATATGCGGTGTACAGATCTCGCCTCATTTTTGGCCAATAATAGGATTGGACAAGATTCTCATAAGATTTATCAGCACCGAAATGGCCCAGAGCATCATGAGCGAGGCGAAAAAGTTCTTCACGAAGGGACTTATATTTTGGAATATACAGGCGATTATTGACATACCAGAGTCCATCACGCTGCTCTATTCCCGGTACCAGGGATCCACCTTTGACAATCTTGTTACAAAAGGCATCATTCACATAACCCTCTTTAATGTCACTGAGGAGTGAAGCATCTGCTGATATTGAAAGCACGGGGGCAACACATGGGGCGTTCAACCACGATTGAATCCTTGATTGATCAAGTGGGGAGGGCAATATAGGTTGTGTCTCCCAAGGAAACGCCATGACTTTTACGCGTGACAATGCATCAGCGGCCTCGTTGTCTTCGCCCTTAATATATGCAATAGAGAGATCAAACTGTGACAACTCCTCTTGCCAGCGCAATTGTCTGCGGCTCAAGTCACGTTGCGATGTGAAGTTTTCCAAGGTACGATGATCTGTCAAAATATATACGTGTGAACCAAGGCAGTCTGATCGCCATTTCTTCAGACAGCGAACAATAGCAAGTAATTCCTTTTCATGTACTGGATAATTTAATTCTGGTCCGGATAGTTGTGAAGAATCAAATGCAACAGGGCGAGCCATGTCAAGCGTGGGTCCCCACATCAAGACACCGCCGGTACGTAGATCACTCGCATCAGTAACGAGAAACATTTTATTGTTCCCCGGATTCTCATGATCAATTGATGTCAAAACCGCACGTTCAATGATGAGTGACTTGATAGCTGAGAATGCTTTTTCATGGGTACTGTCCCAACGCGGAAAATCAGAGTTACACTCTTTCCGGGTTAGCGGATAAAGCACTGCAGTGTGTTCGGCAAGTAGTTCCGACAGGTAACCAGCTATGAAACGAACCATTCCCAGAAAACGTCGAACCTCTTTTGCAGACTCCGGGCGAGGGAAATGCAAAATCGTATCACACTTAGATTGTTGGGCCTCGATTCCACGCAGGGAGATATGATGTCCCAGGAAATCAACCTCGGTGAGGAAGAATTTACATTTCTTAGGGTTCATGAAAAGTTTATTTTTGCGGAGTGCTTCGAGGATCAGGCGCACATGTTCCCTGTGTTCCTCTTCTGAGTTAGACCAAATGATAATATCATCAATGGAGACATGGCAGAATTTGCCAATGTAATCCTGAAGTGCTTTCGACACACGACGCTGGTGAACAGCAGGGGCGATTTTAAGTCCCTGTGGCATCACAAGCCATTCATACAGGCCGAGTGGTGTGGTGACAGCAGTCAGCGGGATGGAGTCTTTGTGAATACGATTCTTACGGACGTTTCCACTTTTTTTTTGTGTGACACAGAGATTGGTATTTGAAGAGAGAGAAGGGTGAAGTATACGTATACGAAGGGAGGTGATGGTGGTAAGCGAGAGAGCGAGAGTCGAAAGGGCGTCTCTATATAGTGGTGGTACAAACAGGTGTCAATATATGCGTTTAGTGTAAGCGCACGTTTACACCTCTATACTTATTCAGGGCTTTTGATTATATGATTTGAAAGCACAAAGACCGCAGTGGGATATAGTGGCTACAGGTAACAATGCCGTTAGAAGCAGCTCGGAAACACTAGTAGGCCACCGCAAGATACAAAAACTTACCAAAACCATAGAAAAGAGAGGTAAAAGGATTATGGTACCTATTTCACTGGCAGTTGAACCAGTAGCGTTCTTTGATAGGCTAGTTGACAGAGTCAGAGCCACATACACGCCCTAAGAGAAAATAGCAAAAAATGAGAAGATTTGCGATAAGAATCAAGTAAGGCCACACTGTCATACCTGCAAAACACAAAAACCAAATCCAGAGTCGACGAGAACCAAAAGAATCTTCTGTACTCGAGTTTTCCCGTACTCCCGTGCTCTTCCAAACATATTTGTTGATCTTTTCATGAGCCGTTTTAGTCTGAGTTATCCCCCGCAAGTTGATCAGGAGAAACTCACATCCCCCATGCTTTGTAGGCGACAGCTATTGTCGCGAATAGGTTAAGGCTCCAAGAAAATAACAGAGTAAAGCTTTGCTCAAATATCTGTTCAAGAATTTTACTCGATGCCGAGTCCTTGCCTTTCCAAGTCGACAAAGTAACCAATATGGACACTGTGAACCACCGCCGTCAGTGGTTTCAAAATTTCCGAGTCGGAGTCAAAAAAACTGACCTGCATTGCATATAGCGAGCACAATCCAAATTCCCTGGATCCACTTGTTGCCACGCCATACTGCCCAAGCTCTCCAAACAACCAAGGCGTCTCCGATTAAAAGCTGAACAAATAAAATCAAGTGGTCAGGGCCAGCAGGAACTCAGGAGTGAACCAACGACTTAACGTTCATTGAGTTCGACCACGAACCCAAATTATAAAACCGGCGCAGAATCGCTGACCCACTGTCGAGTTTCATTACTCTCCCCGCTATCGTGTTGATGTCGGTTTTGATCAAGACTGCTTGGAGCTGTATGAAGAATACGCCCGATGAAGAACAAAAGGCGCCTATAGCGTTCACCATCAGACAGAACTGCATGATGAGGGCGATCTGGTGAAGCCGATTCTTATGTGAGCCTTCGCGCCTGGCCGGCCGATATCCATTGATTATCAGTAAAACGAACAGAGGTGCAGTTGAAAACCCTACCTACACCAGAACGCAGATGGCTATCCCCGATACTCCAATATAAATACCTGTATTTTGGGAAAAAAAAATCCGATGCGTCAGTGGGGGGAGAGTGCAGCGGTACATGATCAGAGAGCTTTGATGCCGACCGAAGCAAACAGACGCAATAATTTCTCCAACGACGACAACATATCCCTGGTGCGACACGATATCCAAAAATTCTAGAGTCATGCTAGGTTATAGAGGGCAGTGGTGGTAACTCGAGCAGAATTTGAAAGAAGCCAACGGACCCGTCAGAATATTGGTATCTTTTTTTAAAAATGGTCACTAAACACCCGGCTGTTAAATAGCTCTTTCACCTTGGAGTTAGGGCCATTTCAACAACATATAAACCTGCCAGCACCTTAGACGCTCCGAGTAATGGGTGCATTATAGTCAGGGCTTTTGTATTCCATCGGCGGCCCTTGGACGTCCCAGCCAGGATCATCTGAATCATGGCAGTGAACGTCGTAATCAAGCTCTGTCGCGCCAAAAGTTAGAAGCGGGTTCTGAGATATTGAAAATAGACAGATGGTAGTCTGGAAGAGGGCAGCTGCGTCAAACGTAAAGCCGGTTCTGAGATATTGCAAATAGACAGATGGGTAGTCTGGATAGCTACGTCAAACGCAATCCTGATAGTTTTTATCCGACAATTAACTAGAGTAGTACACACAGCGTCATTCATGCTAAAATACCCGGCCTCTATTCACTTCTGCAATTATACAAGAATTACACTGTGTCCGTTAGTCTTGCTACTTATTCATCGAATATCTGCTACCGTTGTCTTTGCATCTCTACAATCTAGTGTAACTTTGGCAGCCGCCGCAAGCCTTCTCCGTCGCCTGAGATCTGGAATGCCAAAGAAGGTGAATAAGTGGATTGCCCAACACGACATTTGCACGGAAAACGACAAAGACCGTGTGTTCTCCGTCCAATAGATCGCGCAAAGCATTTTCCTGTTTCGGTTTACTTCATGACGGAGTAGAAGGCCGTGCTATGGCTGATTATCAGCACAGACAGTGACAGAACAGGGAAAGCGAAGACGTACACCACATATCACTTGAACATATTGGTGCTTATGGACCTCGCTGAATCCTGATGCGGCCGTCGAGTCCCTCCGTGGATTTCCTAAACTTTATAAATGGAACTTTTGGCCACAGGATATAGGCGCCTGGTTGTTCTTAAATCACTGTAAAAGTCGAGCTGCGAATACAAAGAAGAGACTGATTTAAACTGGGACACAAAGACTCAAGCGAGGGTATGACTTACGGCCAACCTATGTTCAGAAACGGACTGACGTAGTACTCTCAACGTGGGGAGCATCGGTATGCTGTGCGAGCTGCAGAAAAAGAGGGAACGACGTTTAGGAACAAAATTTATCTCTTTCAAATGAGGCAAATATACATACAGATCTCTTCAACTGCTCCGCCTCGATTTACCCCATCCCTCTTCAAGGTCCGGCTATTGCTGCCGTGTTTCGCTTGGGACAATCTGTCGTAATGGACCCGGAAAGATGGTTCAGGAAGTTTGGTACGAGTGAGCTCGGTGGGCGGCGGGGAAGACAATTACGCGTAAGTTAAGAGCGCCCAAGGGGGAGACCTCTGAGGCTATGTCGATACTGCGGGAGGGGCATGAGCACCAAGCTGCGAAAAGGAAAAGAGTGTATACGAACAGGCACTCTGGCCAGACGATGCCATGTTTAGCCGCGGCAGAAGAAGCGACGAGCTCGTCGTGGTCGTGACTAATATTCATTCCCGTTGTCACCCGTTTCGTTCTCGTCCTCTCCAAATTGTTGTTGTCATTGAGGTGTGCTGAATTCGATTTTGCGTCATCAGCGTTAAAGAATTAAAGTGAGATTATTCTCGCTACTATTAGGTAGCAACCTCGTTAGTGAATGACCGACAATTTGTCCTGGTCAAGAGTTGGCGGTGGTGATGGTGGGGTCGCTGTTCAGAGACATATGGACACGTGACGCAAATCCAGAGCGCTGCATGGCAGGCAATCTGTTAACTGTATGCAACGGCATAGCCGGCAGGATCGGTTCAATGGTTTTGTAGCAATGATATGGCGGAACTCGCAGGGTCTCTCACGGGACAAAGGACGTATGGGATATATCTGTTCTACTATACACTTTAAATTCAAATCACAGCACTGCGACCTACAAGTTCTTAATGCCCAAATCTTCGGCAATGATCAAGAACGCTTTCTCCCTACGAAAGAGACCGACTCGAATCAGCTTCCGAAGAAAAAGAAAGGAAATAATCATATTCGTACCCGATGACAAGAGCAGTGTTGTAGGTGTTCGCTCCAACATTGAGTGGTGCAATGCTCATGTCTAGAAGAGAACAAATGTGATGAACAGGGATGGATTCAGGTAGAAGAAAGTACGTACCAGCCACCTTGAGATTCTCTACTCCGTACACGTTCAATCGAGGGTCGACGACCCCACCTGTATCCCGGGGTTTCATTGCACATGTACCAAGCTACAGTAAGGGCAGTGAGCAATATGATCGCTGCTTTTCAATCGAGTACTTGCAGAATGCCATGTGGTACCGACTATGAGGGCGATGAATGAACAATGTATAACAGAGGTGACCAAGGCTCACCAGTTGCTCGTACATGATCATCGATGGCCTTGTCATCCTCCGCTGAGTACACGATGTTCGGATCGTCAACCTCGTAAGGATGTAAACGAGTAGCGGACTTCGCGGTTGATCCGGCTTTAGGAGACGAAAATGCTGGATGACCTTCCCACAGTTCACCACGGTAACATTTCATACGCCGGGCCATCTCTCGCGATCGTTTATAAAGCCATCGGAAGAGGGCCAGATCTGCCGGACTATTAATGGAACGAGAATATGGTTCAACATTTAACGTGAGCATGGAGAGCCAATAAATTTTATTACTTACTCCTTCAGATAACCAGGCTCGAACTTGACTGGGGCCCAAGGGTTCGAACCAGAACTGATATGCGTGTATCCTATGGCTTTAGGATACATCTACGAGTCAAGCTTTCAGTCATAACGTGATGGAATTCAAATCGCGCAATGAACACACCGTGTAGAAAGTCATCGTGAACGATTTCCGGCCTGGAGGCGTTGGCGCAGAGCTAAAGTTGCTATATGCATGATTGATATCAGCTTCCATTTCAGCGATACCATTAATGGGGTCTCAAACTCACGCGGAAAAAGCACACAATATGCCTACTGGCTTGTCAGGCGCTGGGGCGTAAAATTCTTGCCAAAGTGGTTTGAAAGCAGGCCCAAGATCCTCGAGTTCTTCAGGGGAAGGACGCAGTTTGACACCCGCATCAGCCCCGCTGCATGGAGAATCTCAACCGGAGGAAATCAGAGGTTGAAATCCCACGTACTTGTGTGCTAATAAGCCCTTGCCCTTCTCTGTCCATTCCGAAAGATATGCTGCGGAGATACGCGTTGCAGAAGAAGGGATCTATGGAGAAGTAAGAGAAACATACGATCTATAGCCAACCCCTCACTATCAAAAATCCCATCGACAGTGTCGGACTCATCCGAGGCCAGGTAAGGACTGAACTGGAGGTTGTGATCTAGTTGCCTATCTTTAGCGGCCCAGCAGAAGCGAGAAGAAGTAAGCACGGCTTGCCGTTGTAGTTTTCCCCGACACCTGGAAGGTCGACAAACTGTTTGATGTCTACCTCGGAGAGATGTTGGGCAGCTCCGATACCGGACCTACAGAAAGATTAATGTAGAAGATAAACGGGAGGTGGAAAGCTGCTGTTAGGTACCGTTCCAAAATTGCGGCAGAGCCAAATGCACCGCTTGAAAGGATCACCAGTCGACTCGCATAAGCAACCTGAAGTGAACCCTCCTTCCCTCCCTCAAAATCTTCGCGAGCACCGTACAGCACGCCAACAGCGCGTTTGTTTCTGCAAAATGCGATGAATATATGTAGACCTTGAATTCATAATGAACCATATCGTACTCGAAGATTACTTTGGCGACTCGTCGGTTCGGCAAGATGTGTAAATTTTTCTTTTGGCTGTCTTCCAAGTTGTAAATGAAGCGATGAGCAGCGTCTGAGCGTTTCCCAGTTTCAGCGTCGATGTACCTATAGTGGGCGTAACCCAGTAAATAAAGGACCACACTAGTAAGATGATATAAGACTTTGTGTACCTGTGCCATGGCTACAAGTGAAATTGTCCGTAGTAAGTATGCGACAATGAAGGGAAGAGCGGTCCTGTCCTCACCCCGTAGACGTTAAGGTTGTAAAAATCATTGGTATCTGCAGTAGGGCTCGATTTCCTGATCTTATCGTATTTTGAGGCAGTTTCCAGAAATTCGAGGCCAACGTTGCTGTCAATACCTCCGCGCGAAACCGGTATGAGTCCATCGAAGCCATGTACAGCCGGATCGCCTTCGGCAACTTGATAGTTTTCAACCTGACATTCACCAGAAACTGTTCAATAACTCAACGACTAGGATTTTTCCTTCAGGCAGCTTACCTTTTTCGCCAATGGAATAAGCTCTCCCGATCCCCAACCCGGATTACCTAGCTTCTCCCAATCATCAAAGTCAGAGGCAGATGCTCGGGTGTACATCATAACTAGAACAGACTCGAGAGATAAGATACTAATAGTAATAAGCCTCACAAACGGTAGAGACTCACAATTGACACTAGATCCTCCGCCCAAACAACAGCCAGAATCAATACGAACAGACCTCCCTCCTAAGGCCGCACTTGGGAGTGAATGATGATGGGAACATACAGTCCCATTGAGGAGATTGCCGCGGTATCGACCAGGCTGGACAAAATGGGGTATATCTTCAGTAAGAGGACCGGCTTCAATGATCTATCACAGAGAGCGGTTATGATATATCCTCGACATCCGATAAGGCTAGTAGGTTCACCAAAATCTTCAATGACGGATCGGCTCGAGCAAGTCTGCCAGCGACCACGCATGCTACCGTACCTCCTGCAGAAAGAGATAAGAACAGTTCAGAGAGAAAGGGAACGTTGCTGACCTCCTGCAAAAACGATATCGAACGTCGAAGGCAAAGTCATTCTCTGGGGTAACTTTGAAAGCGCATCCCGTGGACAAGTGACTGATCTTATAGCATTATGGGAATGGGAATGTGTCACGGAAAAATCCACGAAAGCGAAACTGGAAAAGGGGATAACTGAAGGCACGTGGGGAAATAAGATCGGACCGAGAGTTATTATGTACCTCTCTCTTAGCCTATGAGTGCGTGCTATTTCTTATGTGTGTATCTTTAAGCTTACCTTTTCAAAGCGAATTCACCAAACTGTTCCCTCTGTTAGACAGAGTGGTCCGTAGGATGGTAAGTACAGCTTTGACACCTTCCTAATTGGACAATTACTTCTACCTTACCTCCGTACCTATACATTCTCCCGAGCGGTGCTCGGGACTACTATTAGGCTAGAGATAGTATACATATATATATTGGGAGAATATGTAGATGCACCTCAGTTGATTCCTAGTCAACTGAGGTGCGTAAACGACTACTTACTATATACCTACGATACTGACTACTTGTAGATTTACATTACTTAACAGGTAGTTAGCGAACACAGTTGATTCCTAGTCAACTGAGATTTACATTACTTAACAGATTATGAGACTCGCTTGTCTCTGAAAAAACCCCAGTGAACAACTTCGAAAGAAACCCTAACCACTGTGTCGACGTCGCAAAGCATAGTCACCGCGCCAAGATTCCCGAGGCCAAGCAGCTAATCGGGGAAGAGAACTGGAAGGAGTACAAACGAGAAGTGTTGCTCGCAGTACGATCTCGAAGCCTGATGGGATACCTGGAGGGAACTATCCTCCAACCAACGCCGCCCTACTCATTTACCACTACAACACCGACAGTCATATACAGCACCACCCCCCTGCCTGAGGAATGGGTCGCCAGGAACGCCATAACCAGCAGCATAATTATCACGAATATCGTCGACCCGGTCGGCCTGGGAGTAGACGAGTCGAAGGACTCGCCAGCCATCTGGAATGCGCTGGTGCAGAAGTTTGAAAGGCGAAACGAGCAAAAGATACACTTAGCCGATTCTGCCCTTAGGAAATGCTC
>JAACJN010000298.1:0-23639 GCA_013368555.1 Collybiopsis confluens | reverse complement strand
GCTATCCCACAGGTTCCGCTAGTTCTGGGCTGTCCGGACACGTTGTAATGAGACCCCCTTCCACACAACCCTCTGGCAGCCAAAGCTCATTGGACCTAGTGGAATATCAAGGTGGTGCTACCTCCGAATCCTCAGAGGCTGGTCTATCGACTGGATCAACTGGTGGACGGTCCAGAAAGAGGCTACGTCATCTCCATGGAAGTAAAGGTTTTTGATATGCCCCCATATATATCTAAGTACAGTTTTGCGCAGTTTTACGATAACGATTGCTCTATGATGAATATAATGTATTCGTAACTCGGAAACGGAGTGATTGAGATAAGTTCGACTGAAAGATTTGGATTCGGGGAAATCATCGAACATTAACGGTTCATACGATTACATCCTCGCACACACTGCGAATAAAAACCAACGCGTAAAAAGCGCTGTATAACAAAAGTTGAGAGATCCATTCACTGAGATACCAGATATACTGAATTGACGAGCTTGCCGCTCATAGGATTCCAAGAGTACGTACCCGATGACTTCAAATCGACTCTCGGTACGGCAGGTCGTAGTTAGTATTGATAAATTTTGAGATCGCATCTGTGCATTCGTCGCATATGAATCATTAACCTGCAATATACCCAAAGGTAGTGTGTCGGCGGCATATCTCATATTGTGACTTTTGACTTTGTTTATTTAATCTTCCTCATTGTATAGTGAAAATGTGGCTGGAGCATAGCCACGGTTACATATTTTTTTTTTCAGAGGAGCAGATCGACGTACATTCCGTGTATACTCGTATTATTGCCTATACTTAGGAGCTTTTTCGTTAGCCAACTTCTCGGCCATCGCGGCGGTCTCGACGACTCGAATGGGTGCCGCTGTTCTGGAGCCACTCGGGGTGCTACTTTTTTGGTTTGCCTCCAGAGGGAATCGCGGTGCTTTTTCACGGTTTTTCGCGGGTTGCTGTGTAGCGTCGATATCGGGATATCGAACGCGATCGACTTGAAGAAGACAATTTGGTTGTCCATAGTTTGAGGTAGTTGAGAATGGGTTCCCGGGCGATGATATTGTATATAGTTACGAATGACTGCGTCGCGTTGCGGGAGAGTCGAGAGAGAGCGGACGGTCTGGCGGTATTGAACCTGGTAGCTAAAATATAATCTGAGCGAGGGATTAATGAGAGGTTCACTGCGGACGCACCTGGTCATTGTATTCATACATATACAGTAGCTCAGACCTCCCGTCCTTCCGAATATAGAGAAGAAGACAGATGAAGCGGTGACCGCTTGCTCGGTTCATCCCATCGGACTATCGCAGACGCGCACAATAACACTCTGAAATAGTCAACCTTGGAAGAATCGAATTCGGCAAATAGATAAGGCTCACTTTCTCGAAAAAGACAAACGTCCAGCCTATGTGGGTACCAGCAAAGAGTACCATCGACACGGGCAGGTACGCCTAGATCATAAGGCATCGATTTGTTCTATTCCGCGATGCTACAAGCAGTGGTATCGTCAGTCTTAATTTTTTTTCTTTTATAGATGGCGAGACTTGCTAAACAAGCTGCAAACTTTCCATTGCGTTCCGATCCAGTTTCCCAGAATTGCTGGAATAACCCTGCCACTCTGGATTCATCGCAAGTTCTAACTTGAGGGATACTAGCATCCATGAGATTAATCGCCTCCGTTCGGCGAGACTCAATGCATTGGCCTGTCGACTCGATCGTAACGCACCCATCGTTACAAACAGAGCAATCGTGAATCTCTTTAGTCAAGATGGCATGATGGCGAAGATTGGTGCTTTGTTTTGAAGCAGTCAAACGCCGCTGAAACTTCAATCAATTCGGAGGCTAAGTGGGAAAAAAGGGAGTCAACGCACCTGTCGCGTAATTTCCCTACGTCTCGACATATTCACCACATAATCCATAACCCACTGGAGTGACTCCGAGGTAGGCATCTCATCAATGTGATTTGGTTCGAGATTTGGGCGACCCAAGGTATTGTAAAACGGTATATCTCGGTCCAGTTCGGCACCAATGAGGTTGGCTCTTGAACGCGATCCTACTGTAGAAAATCGGACTCGCGAGGGTCTTTGGTACTCTTCGATGCTCGAAAAGGTCGGTAGCGTCGACACATCGTAGGCAATAAGGTCGAGGCGGTCTTCATCATGAAAAAAAGGTATTCGGTTCGGTCTGTGATAATTTGCAGTATAATTTTGAAGGAGAGCGCTATCACGCGTGGATGTTCGCTGGATATCTGGATTTCAATCCAGAATGAGCAAAGGGCGCTAGAATTTTGGTTGAGAGGGAGGTATCGACAGTATTCGGGCTCCATGTTGAACGCTGAGCATTCAAGAAAGAAAGCATCTCGAATGGGTTAGTCATCATTGGGACGTCACGTATCTTTCGCCCGAAAACAGAAATACAAAGTCTCAAGTCTCATTTATTCATGAATACTGTACCCAATTATTAGATTACAAGATGAAAGGCAAAAGTTTCGACCGCACAGAATTTTTGTACTGCGCCCATTGGCCAGGGTACTGCCAGAGAAAAAATCTTCAGAATTTCGTCCGGCAAATCAAGAAGAAAAAGCGGCCTACTCTTTTACCACAATACACATCGAGCTCAGGAATAGCTCTCTTTGTAAAATCATACACCAACCATCCACCCACAATCGTACCCCAGACCCATCCAGCAGCAGCAACTGCGAATCCGGCTCTCCAAAGGACATATCCGCCATAATTGATATGTCTCGCAAGTCCAAAAAGCCCACCGGTATACAGCTGCCCTTTATGTTTCGGGTCCTTCTTAAACTTCAACCTCTGCATCTCGGATACCCACTCGAGTCCCATTCCAAAGATGTACATCGCAACACCAACAACAGTCTGAACCGGCAAGCGCGTTTCATCCCATCCGACAGAGGCGTAACTCAATACAGACGTAGCAGCATTGGTGAAAAAAAGCGTGTTGAGGCTGTTGTATATAGTGTTCACTGTGCCTACGAGTCCCGAACTAGTGGGGGACAACGGTTCCTGAGAGATCGAAGTCACCCAATGGGACTGTTTGACGAACGAACCCACTGCCATTCCGAAAAGGATAGCGCGCTGGGGTGAAAGTCCGATGCTGGTACCGAAGAGATACACAGGACGACCAGAAGGTACAAGGTGTGCTCCTCCTAGAGCGTTAACGAGAGGTGCTCCAAGAGACCGGGATGAAAGAATCGCATATTGAATGGGAAGATCAAGGGCACGGAAGAGGACAAAGAGAGCGCGAGATACAGGTGTAGACCTGTTCGACCCGCGTTCTATCAAGCTTTGATATTTCTTGTCTGATTTCGAGGACATGGAGGAAGGGAAGAAAGGACAGGAGGGGACGGAATCCCCATTTTAATGGCAGCGGTTCGGAGTTTCACACGAATCCAATGTGGTCATATGCCCATAGTCATAGATGACGCGTCAAACGCGTCCGCGTATGGATAATGTTAATGAACGTTGAACGTTTTGAACGTTTGAACTGCCATCAGCTTTCGAAACCTACAGATTTACACCCGTAGATTTATCAAAGCCTTTTCGATTTTCTTGTCAAACGAAACCAGATGGAACGTAATCTTTGCCACCTCCATTCGCCCCTCAGCAATCCACGCCTGCACAGGACTTGGGCAGCAGAGCCGGATGACGGGTCGTTTTTTGCTCTGGTGCTCGAGCTGGAAGCAGGGTTAGAAAATTTCTTTGAACCGGGTCCCGAATCTTTTTTGTTCGTTCCTCACGTTTTCAGTACTTGAATAGCATGAACGGCTTGCACGTATACCGGTAGTTTCGTCTGAGAATCGGGAGGGTCAACAAAGTCAGTTGAAGAAAAAGAAAAAGAAAACGTACGCCCTCTGGAAGCTCTTCAAACTCCTCTCCGCTCAGCTTTACATATCTGGTAGTTCGACAGGTCCCTGCGTGATACCACGCCTGCTCGTGCCTTACCATCAAAGCTCCAGACCACCCCTTCAGCGCAAACTCTTCAAACCAACCATGTAACTTTTGTCCTTTGGCTGTTGTTCACGGTATGCATGACCGTGATGAGGTGAGCCTGGCGTCTATTATCAAAATTGATTAAAAGTTCGTTGCCTGGGTAGAACGAAGGTTTACTGAGGGCCCCTTGCTGAAGAAAGAACGCGAATTCAGTCGTAAAGCGATCAATTTTATATACCCTCATAAAGCATCTTGATACTGCATGCGAAGGTTTGTAGGAAAAGGGTTTCAAAGGTCGTGTAGCTATCGACTCCATGGTGCTTGTCTCGGAATTACCGCTCTAGGATGGTTGAGAATTAAAAGTAATCAAAAAGGTCCCTTCAAATAAACTTACCGAGGACGAAGCAGAGCTGACCTTTCGTTTTCAAGATTGCGAGCAATTCGCGTCAGTGAACGACTATCGATGTATTCATATCCTTCAGACCAAACCACCGAAGGGACAGATATGAGGGATGGTGTGGATAGCTTGGACTTTGATGTAGCACTTTCCGCTAAATGATCTTGACTCTTCCTCAACGCTTCATCCAGGTCCGAGAAAATTTTGACGGTACTCCCGACTGGGTCGATTGACTTTGTTCACTTTGCAAAATCGGCATTAAGACAATGCAGCCAAAGGACATATGACCGATGGGTTAGCCGTACTTGAGCCGTGGTTCGACAGAGGCTGTAAACGCTCTCTCTCATGTTTTACGGTTCCAGGGGTAAAGACACGTTAAATCGGGATGTCATTCCAGAAGTAATTCTCATCCCTAAAACTTGCGTGGCCCTACGGACCTGATGTAGTTCCCATTCTTGATCGCCACAACGCAGTTGTTGAGTCGATTACAGCCTCACTGGGTTACAAGGAATTTTGGATGTGGATGAAGGTCTAAATGGCGTTGTTATGGTGTCACGAGAACAAGACAGGCGACAATCGATTGCTATCTTATCAATATATACCTATCTTATCTTATCTTTCCTGCGTCGCCTCGAAGTCAATATGTTGCCCGAAGCTACCTCGAAGCTTGCTCGAAGTGCGTTCTCAACTCTTTCAGATGGTAAACTATCTGCAGTTAGTCTGCCGACCTGCGCAATAAAGATGCATACAGTGAAAGATTCAAGTCCCTTGCTTTAGTATCGCGGTGAGCCGCGGTGCTTGTGTGGTGCCGTGCATACCGTACATCAATGGGTCTAGATGGGATTAGCGGAACACGAGGCGTCCCAAGTACTGGCTAGCTGTTGCAGAATGCGGTATAATTGTTTGTCAAACATCGTATATGCAGATCGATGGAAGAGTTGCTTTTTGTGGAACGCTGGACAACCGAAAGGGCCGTGGAAAAATCTCTCACGTGACCCTGTCGCGTGACTCCAAAACCATTTCACAGACCCCACCAAGAGGGCTACGCCTGGTCGCTGTTGCTCACGATGAGCAGGCGGGAATCGCGGGTGTCAATGAATGCGAGGCAGACTGATGCCCTATTCGAGTTCGAAAACTGTAAGTCAATCAAATCTGCTTGGTTTCATCTGGACTTCTCGCAGTCAAGAAGAAATTTCTACTAGCCAATAAACATATCACAAAGTGTGTCTGATATTTTTTTACTGATTGAGCATGGGCTCTCTTAATCTCATTCCTTTCAGGCTCAATTCGACACTGAGCATCAGAATTGAAGAGCTGAACGCCCAAATTTCGACCCTGTATACCGAAAATCTACGACTGCGGGCCTCGGAAATCAATCTAGCTGCTCAGCTCAAGCGCGAACGCGAAAAATCTCGCAAGATTTTTGCTGAAACGGCGGCCGCTGTGCGTTCCAAATCATTGCCGCCGTGTGTATATCTTACTCACATCATTCTCATTAGGCTCTCGGACTTACAAAACACCTAGACCATCTACGGCAAGCCTTTTCCATTTCTGAAGAAGCTTCTCCGTCGTCGCCATCATCATCTCCCACTCCTCCGAGAGCCACACAACGACCAGCACTATCGGCGGAGTCACCTAATTCACCCGCATTTCCCCGTCTATCCCGACCGCCGACCATTTCCTTGATTCATGAAGACGAAGAACCCTCTGATCCTACTGAAGATGAAGAGGTGCCCATCACGAAGCAACCCAGTCCACGACGTAAACAAAAATCAAAACGACTCTCGGCCTCACGGTTACCTTTACCTTTACCTGCTCGCATATCGTCTCCACCCCCCGTTCCTCAGGTTCCTGCACTCGATTTGAACCCCACCAAACGTAAACCTGTTCGTCGTCAAAGTGGTCTCCTAGTCCGCCAAGGAAGTCCTGTCGTTGGCCCTACCGAAGTTGAAGAGGAGGACGAAGTCGCTGTTGCTTTGGACGAACCTGCAGACGAGGAGGAGCGCGAGGTACAACCCGTCGTCAGGAAGGAGAAACGCAAATCGTCCAAGGAGAAGGGGAAGGAGAAAGAATACGAGGTATCTCTACGCAAGAAACTTCGCAATGAAATAGGTGACGAAGGGACAAAGTTGACGTTGGCAGATGTTACCAATTCACCCCGAAGCCGAGCATCTCAGCCGGTTGAACCTGGTGAGCTTTGGAATCGGTTTCAAATCGAGGCTGCAGTACTGACGCTTTTTCTAGTCGTTTCCGAAGTCGAGCTCGAATTCGCACGCCCCACCAGCACCAGCAGGCGAGAGTTTGGATCGTCATCTAGCTCGCGCTCCAATCCGAATAGCTATTCGCAACCCTCCATCGGTAGTCTGCCTTTACCACCGGCAGAAGAACAGCCTGAATCAGCTTTAGCCGGCGCAAGGGAACGTCGTATGCGGAAGAGCGTCAACTATGCCGAACCTAGGTTGAACACGTAGGTCGTTTTTGACTGCCATACACCGCCCCAATTCGTGAATCTCACCACCTTGACCAGTAAAATGCGAAAGCCCGATTCCGAAATTGGCTCGACAACGTCGAGGAAACGCAAATCTGCAGCCGCTGTCCTATCTTCTCGTGCCGAAGAACGAGTATCCGGTCACGAGGCTGATGCTGATGGTGATCTTGACGAAAGAGATGGCGGAGCGCGTTCGTCGCTGGAAGGCCCAGTGCGGCCCCACCACACTCGAGTTCCAGATCCTACACAGCTCCCACTCCCCGCCTCAAGACCGGGCTCCTCAGCAGACTCGTATAATGCCACTTTACCGGTGCCGCGGGTCAAATCACGTCCACACCTGTACGCCGAAGATGATATTAGTGACGAATCAGACGATGCCGATACAGAATATGTGCCTTCGGGCAAGAGCGTGACATCATGGGTGAACGTCTCAGAGAGGAAAAAGAGTGGAACAAAGATTGGGGCGGGTAAATACGTCGATGAAGCTGGTCGGAGACACAGCTCTGCAGTCTAACTTGTTGGAGTTTTTCTTGCACTCTTTTGCCGTGTACGTCGCCTGTACATGTAGGAGAGAGCTGGACCAATTTTTTTCTCTACATCATAGGGCGGGCGGGCGGGCGAATTGAATTCACGCCAGATGCAACTTGCGCTGAGGGAATGGGGGAAAACGATGAAAACTGTTTTTGGTCGTATGCCTCCGGAGAATCAGAAGGCGTTCATGGAGCTTTTCAATAGTCATACACAAGATGGGTGTGACGATAATCACAGGGTAATTGGTCGACCTTGGTCTCGATTATTTGACTCGTATTATCACTTGCGATGGCAGACGAATCAGAACCAATGGCGTAGGAAATAGTTTGAGAGACACCGGTGTGTTATCCCTGCCCTTCATTTGTCGATGACCAGTCTACTAGATGGAGCTTTCACGATATCAGATGCAACTGAACTTATAGGCCGATACAGTGCGATCTGCAAAGATATTTCCGCATTAACCACAGGCGAGTGAATCCGCGCAAGAACGCCGCCTTGTGCATATATCTGATTTCTGATCGCACAGCTGTCGCCCGAATGTATCGTGGACCTGGCATACCGAAAGCTTCTCTATGCGAATCTATACCATGTGTGATATCGAAGTCGGCGAAGAGCTAACTGCGGCAAATTGTAGCACTCTGGATTCTGCTGCTGAGCGAGCCAAGGACCTCGCGTCAGATGGAATATTTGGATGTGGCTGTGGTCCTTCCTGCAGCGACCCTGCCGGTATCAAGATTGGAGATGAGCGTCGTGCTCAATTCCGCTCGCAGCCTGTCATTGTCTCTCAACCTTTGGCTCCTTCCCCGGACAGTGAAGCCCCGGATGCATGGGTCCAGCCTGTCCACCGAAGACTGCAGGAGCTAGAAGAGGAAGGTGTCCAGGCCTGCGGCGAGTTCAGCAGAGCTTTATTCCAGCTCGTCAACATTTACAGCTACCTGCAAGACGTTGAGAAGGTGATGATGTACGCGAAAAAGATCAAGGGAGTGTACAGGGTTGAAGGTAAAGACTTTCCGGCGCAATTTTATAGTGCGAAGGGTATCAAGCGGAGCCCTTACTATCAGATGAGAGAGATGCAAAAGAGTGTCGGGGGCTCTATGCCTGCTATTCTTATGACGTTCGGTTAGTTGTTCAATGGTCGTTGTATGCGTCGTTTTGTACTTTGTTTCTTGCGTACTCAATCTATAAGAGATGTATTTGAATCGTCATTATCGATGGGCAACAGCGTGAGACCGCGTCCTGGTACGATGGCTATTGGGGGGCTAAATCAGCCACATTTTTTCAACCTCACCCCTTCTTGAACCACCATCATGAAGCGCGGTTTTCTCAACAGTTCCAAAGCTAAACAGCAGAATGAACAGTCCACCTCACTTCCCGTCACCAAGGCAAAGCTAGTTTCGAAATTGAGCCATGGCGTCGTCCCAAATGCAGGCAAGGGTGTTTTTCTTTTCTTCAATACGATATCTGAATCGATATCATGATACAGGTCAAATTCCTAAGGGTTACGAGTCTGGATTTGGAACCCGGAAATTCTTCGAGTTGAATGCCACATCTCTAGACTATGATCCGGATCTCTACGTCTGCACCGCTGTCCCACTTGTGACAATGGATGCAAAGCTCTCCGACGTTCCTGGAGGCTGGGCCGAATGTGTACTCTCTGGCCATGTCAAGCGTATGATCCACACTACACCTGGATTTCCTCGCCGCCCTCTTTCTCCTGCAAACGGAAAAAAGCTGTATCGCATCGGGGAAGCAGGCAGCAAAGGTTTAGGAATGTTCGCGACGCGTCTCATACGGGCTGGAGAGATCATTATCGATGAACGACCGATGATGGTTGCCACCGCTAGCACAAACTCTATAGTCAGCCCCGATGACATGGCCAAACTTTCGGTCGAGCAGATCAGACAAATCGGATTGCGGGAGTGGGGGAAATTCATGAAGGTTGTTTTTGATCGTATGCCCCCGGAGAATCAGAAGGCGTTCATGGAACTTGCAAACAGTCATACGCAAGATGGCAGCGATGATATTACAGGGTATGTGGTTATATGTGTAGATGTCTGCGTGCGTTTACTGATCGTTTGTAACAGGCGAATCAGAACCAATGGCGTAGTGACCGGGTTCAGAGACAGGAGTGGGTTTTTGCGTACCTTTCCCGATTATTGATTATCATTCCGACCTGGTGTCATTGATTAGACTCTTCCGGAGCTCAGGGTCGATACACTGCGATCTGCAAGGATATCTCCCGGATTAACCATAGGTAAAGCAAATCCCTCAGAACCCGCCGCTTCCCAGACTTGACTGTTGATCAATACAGCTGCCGTCCGAATGCATCATGGAGCTGGCATACCGATAGCTTCTCCCTACGAGTATGTGCCGTGCGTGATATTCGGGCCGGCGAAGAGGTGACTGTGGCCTACTGCGATGCTCTGGCCCCAGCTTCTGAGCGGGCTGAGGCTCTCGTCCCATACGGTATCTATGACTGCAACTGTGGACCATCCTGCAGCGACCCAGCTGGTATTAGAATTGGAGACAAGCGTCGTGATCGATTCCGATTCGAACCTGTCGTTGTCTTTGCCCCTCATGTTCCTCCCAAAGTCGGTGAAGCCCCAGATGCTTGGGTCAAACCAGCACTTCGCCGTTTTCGGGAGTTGGAAGCAGAAGGACTCGAGGGATGCAACGAGTACCATAGAACTGCGTACCAACTCATCAACGTTTATTGCTTCCTGCAGGACGTGGAGAAGGTGAAGAAGTACGCGAGCAAGATCAAGGGAGTGCATAGGGTGATTGAAAAGAAGGAATTTCCCGCGTCCTTTTCTAGTGCGGAGGGTATCGAGCGAAGCCAGTACTATCAGATGAGCGAGATGAGGAAGAAGGCTGGGATCCCTGAGTATGAGCCTATCTTGATCTCGTTTGCTTAGCTAGTATTCTTTTTTTTCCGCGTCGCATTGTCTCGAGTCCCTGTTTACCAAGGACCTGCCTGTGCCTGTTCAAATATCCATCCTCGAAAAGGTCGTGAAACTTATTGAAGAAGAGATATATTCGAACCCTCACAAATAGTTAGTTATCTTTCGATGTATGTACGCGCCAAAAAAATTCTTGAAAGTGTTTGTTTCCGGGAGTCCCGGACCCAAACCCGGACCCGTTGTGCATTGATGCTTAGTCATCAAGTCCGTCATGGACAAAATACGTGTTTTTTTCCCGATGTCCGTTACGCTCCGACCTCCGCTTGCGTCTCCCCCGGCTCTCTTGGATTTAGCCTTACTTTCTTTAACCCCGCTCGTATAAATCTCTTCCTGGAATTCGCGTTCGTCAAATTGGAACCATGGAATCAGAATTGGAATACCTCAAGTCCCTCGTCGCGCAGCTGAATGATAAAATTAAGGCGTTGGAGGTCAAGGCAGTACCAACACCGACGCAGCAACTTCGTACCATTCTAATGGGACCTCCTGGAGCCGGTATGAATTTTCCCCTCAAAAACTCGAGCCATGGTCTCGCAAACTAACTCTGAATGAACCTATACCAGGTAAAGGAACACAGGCGCCTCTTATTCGCGACAAATTCTGTGTATGCCATCTTGCTACCGGGGACATGCTGCGTGATCAGGTAGCCAAAAAGACCCCACTTGGTGTTGAAGCCAAGAAAATAATGGACGAAGGCGGATTGGTGAGTTTATTTACTTACGGTTTCGTTGTTTCGCGGTTTCCCCATTCATGGTATATATTGTCAGGTACCAGACGAGGTCATGGTTGGCATGATCAAGAGCGAGCTTGAAGGCAACAAAGGTTGTAAAAACGGGTGAGTGGCATGCGTTTTTCGTAGCATGAATTTCAGCCCTCACGAAATTCGCCCTTAGTTTCGTTCTTGACGGGTTCCCTCGTACCGTTCCCCAGGCTAAAAAGCTAGACTCCATGCTTGAATCTCGAGGAGAGAACTTGGACTCTGTCGTTCAACTGTTAATTGACGATAGTCTCCTCATTTCGCGAATCACCGGAAGACTCATCCATCCTGCCAGTGGGCGGACATATCACCGGGAATTCAGGTCTGTATTTTATCTTTATTTGATGTTTCCTCGTTTCTGTGGTTAATTCTCTGGCGTGTTCTACAGCCCTCCTAAAAAGCCAATGACGGATGATGTGACTGGAGAGCCTCTCATTCAGCGCTCAGACGACAATGTGGAGACGTTACAGAAGAGACTGAAAACGTATCATGCACAGGTGGGTATCTCGCGCTCTATTTCCGTCTCCTCACCGTAACATATCCCACTGACTGGCCCCCACCACTCGCTCAGACTGGCCCTGTCGCCGATTACTACAAGGACAAGGGCCTTTGGCATGGTATTGACGCCGCACAAAGTCCGAGTGTCGTCTGGGATAGTTTGCGGGGCATTTTCCGCGGTAACTAGACTTGGTGTTAGTTGCAGTAGATCTTTTTAGAAATAATATCAGATTGCCAAGGATTTGTTTGAGTCGAATGCTTTCGCGCGGGAGGTCTACAAGCTAGGATGAGGAGTGCATAGCCCTTTCCCGAGCACCTTCCGTTCAACAGGGGCTTGTCAAGGGAAGTTATGGGCGGACTTGGAGAAGTAACGCGATAGAGATAGAAAAAGTTGGGCCAGGTAACTTGAGGTCTAACCAGGACTCGAACCTGGGTTATGGGAAAGAGCAATCAAAATCCCATGTGATAACCTCTACACTATTAGACCGGTTGCTGTGAATGTACTACATACGCACATTTCTGTACTCGAAAAATTGTTTTGTGAATGGTGTAATCAATTTCTTTTTCTCGACTCCGAACCACTGCCATCACCATTCGCGCGGGAGGCTCCCGAACCAAGTCAAGCTCAATCCCACGCAAACTCGTCAAACTCGTCCTAGTTCGGGTCTTATAAGCGCAACGCAGCCGATCTCGACAAGGTGGCAGTTGGAGAGAAACCAAAAAAAAAAGCCGACTCTAACCTCAAAACGGATCTGTTTTGCTTTTACCTCTGAACGTCACGGTGGCCATCCGGATGACAATTTGCGCCTGCCGTCTGTGCATGCATGCTAGTATAGTGATGGGTGTAGAGGTTGAGTCAGATGAAAGGAAGATGAATGATCAAGCTAAGCAATGTTGGGGGTAGAGGCTGTTGACAAATCCAGCTTCCGATGATGATGCGCCCACATACCGTCGACAAGAGTTGGACATTGTCGCGAATTGAATAGGATCAAGCATGCTGCTTACCATAACAGTTCAAGGCTCCGTTCAGGTGGCAGTGGTACCGGATACGGAGCTAAGTGAGTATTCTTATGACGTCGAAAACAGAGCTCATGCCCTGTCCCCCATACTTGCCTTAGCATCAGGTACCGTATCAGAATCAGAATCAACCATACCTCATGTGCTAACGCCCCGGCAGCGAGTACTATGTGCTCTGTACTGGTAATTGATATATCTTCATGACTAGGCCGGCGGGCCTGTGGCCTCTCGACGTGTCGGAAATTCTGCTAATTAGAGACAAGTCTAGAGTGAGGGAAGTTCGATTATAGAAACCGGGCGCAAAGGTTCGGTAAAGCCCTTTTCGATGATATATTCTTCTCAAGCGCTTACAGGTGAAGATTCAGCAGAGAGGTAGTACGCAAGGGGCAGTAATCTAACAGCAAACTGCGGCGCAGATAGCAGCCCTGTGGATAGGAAAGACCACAGCCTAAAAGAACATCTCCAAGATGAGGACCGATGATGTTCGATCCTCAGCCAGGCTACCAATCGTTATCATATCAAGTTCTCACAGCCGGCAACGTCGTGCACGTAGTCATGTAAGACGGAGGGTCAGCCGATGCATGATATGTAAGAGTTATGCTCCGCACAGGACGTCAAACTTGCTTCAAAAATTCTGGGACCTGAGCACATCTTTGGTATGATTTCTATTTCGAGTGCTTACTTTCAAGTCATTTCGACCAATTTGTATGTAGTGCCCGAAACAAACTAATGGAGTAGATCGGGGATATTGCTCGGAAAGTCGGTACTTGGACTGGCTATTCACCTCGGAGGTATCTACATTTGCTCTAGATCCCGTATGTGCATTGCTCTGACATTCCACAGTCTTTCGTTTCAGTCTTTTTAACGGCATTGTGGATTGACTTGCGCCACCCGGTTTCTCTTAAAAATCGCCAAATTTTGTAAAACTCTTCAGCACCTTCAAGGCTTTCATCTACCATGTTGTTCACGACCTCTGCTTTTATCGCTGCGATTGCTTCGGTGGCCTCAGTTCGAGCAGCACCCACTGTGACTACACCAGGTCCAGTTCCACTCGTCTCCAATGCGGCTGCTATAGCTGGGTCGCTCATGAACCAGCCTAGCTCCAACGACCGCTTGAAGAAATTGTTATCCGATAGCGACGGGAAACTGCTCACTGGTGATGCTCTTCGCCAACTCACGGTATTCGATTACAACCAGCAGAAGCCCACTGATGGTGCCAAAGGCGGTTCTATCCTCCTTGCCACCGTCGACAACTTCCCTATCCTCCAGAGCCTCGGTATCTCGGGCGCTATCTCCTTCGTCGAACCCTGCGGACTCAACATCCCGCATACTCATCCTCGCGCGAACGAGATCTTCATCAACATAGAGGGGATCCTCGATACCGGCTTCGTGATGGAGAATGGGTTCAGTACCGAGATCGAGACGCAGCTGGGAAAGTATCAAGGAACAGTCTTCCCGATGGGTAGCATTCATTACCAGCAGAACCCAACCTGCGATCCTGCTGTCTTTGTTGCCGCTCTGAATAGCGAGGATCCTGGTAGATCTGATATTGCTCAGACCTTCTGGATGCTCCCAGGGGACGTGATCAATGCCGCTTTGGGCTTCCCGACCACGATCGGGGGTGGAAATATTGATGCTTGGAGGTCTCATATCCCTGTAAACCTGGCTGCGGGTGTCGATAGCTGCTTGCAACGATGTGGACTATCATCGGGTAACTCTTCCGACTATTCTACCTAAATTATTTATCACCATCCCGATTCCCTTAGTTTACGTGCATGAAATTAATTATTCCTTTATAATGATGACTCTGTCGAAGCCTGTGCCCGTTGGTACGGTACAGGTTCATTCGCAAATAACTTTATCTATAAGCATATAATCCCCACCTCCCTTCCCCGATTGGCTATCTGGGATTCTGGTGGCTGAATGATAAATCTCAGTTTATCATCATGTCAGGACGTGTAAAATGATTCGGCGGGTATATAAAAAAAGTTCCAGAGAAGGAGAGAGAGAGATTGTCCTTTTTTGACAATGCAAGGACGTATGTCACCGTGGACCGCTGTACCTTTGAATTTTGATGGCAGGGGAGGTTCTAAATGATAATGGCGATAATTTTGGACTCGAACGCACCGTTTGCTTTCGCTGGGGTTTTTATTTTTATGACAAACCTGCGCACTGGGTGAGGTCTCCGTAAGGAAGCTTATTTTGAGAGGCACGGTAAGTCAATTGTAGTATATATACTTATGTTCTACTATTCAGTGAGCAGCTTGTCGGATCGCCGGTCGCAAATCCTAGTCATTCTCCCGCACAATTCGTGCAACTGCGGGAAGCATGGCGAATCACCAACAACCCAAAAGACACAAAAGGGGAATTCCGATCAATTGCGTATGTTCGTTCGTCTACTCTAGAGAGGCGACAGAGCCCTGCCGTCAGATTATGATTTCAATCATCTTGTTCTCCCTTTCTAAGCGACATAATTTCTGCTGTAGATGAGAATTTTTACTCCAGTGGCGGGGGACAGAGGATGTTACACTTTTGCTTGACGGCAATGAGCGGTGTGAATCTGAACGCTAAAATCTGCTACCTGGAGGACTTGAATCTGATGATACAGGAAGCAGATAGCAGCGGCGCGCACTTCGGTCGCCACCGTGACAGGGTATCTAAAGTCCAAAAACTCCGCTGCGAATCTTGAAATACGAAGGTCTACCCAGGACTCGAACCTGGGTTATGGGAAGTCGGTGTCAAAATCCCATGTGATGACCTCACTATATGCCGAGTGAAGCATGTAGCTCCGCATCAGCGATACGACTTGTGGTGAATGGAGAAGAGGGCTCGGCATCAACGTCCAGCGGAGCAGTTACGAAGAGCTTGAGGCTTTCGCTTTCAATGGACGTGCCTCTTCGCCTCCGCTCATCACAAGTCGTATCGCTGACCGGTGCCGAGTGACAACTCAACGCACTCAGCTCTCTTATTTGAAGTAGAGGACCATATGTATGATGGACGTGCTTGCTGTTGCTGTACTGGTAGATAGTTTGACAAAGGGCCACCGAGCTAGCACAATAAAATATTGACCACATATATGAAGGACTGAGGAAGAAATGAGCGACACAGTAACATCGGATGATAGTTCAACCCTAAAGTCGGTGAAGACTCTAAGATAGTTTTTATAATAAACAGAAGAGACTCGGAGGCGTCTCCGTACCCCTCCCCAAGAGTTACAGAATCAAGATCACCAGTACTTGAAGGAGCAGGAAAACCCCTCCCATTTTCCGAAATATCCCAATCAATGGTCTGCCGGAAGCATTGGAAAGCGCCGAAGTCGAGGTACTAGGGAGAACGGTTGCGGTCGTTAAGACCGTGTTGTAAGATCCTGGATGTTGAGTGCTGGTTGGAAAAGACGTGGTCATAGCAGGCGGACTAGACATGCTAACTGCAAGCACGACGGAAGCAGCCGCACCCGACGCCGTAGACACTCGATCAAAACAAACACCATCTTGTCCGCTGACGAACGAGCACTGGATAGCATTTGGCGCCGTAGGATTGTCGAAACTTTCAATCCATCCTGAAGCTGAAATGACGATTGTTCTTGTTACTGTAGAAAGTGAACAGGATTATAAGTACGTACGGATAAGTAATGGATGTATTGCGTCGGGCTTACCTGTGGCAGTACCAGTCAATAGTTGATTCGTAGTCCCAGTTGCGATGGTTTGTACTTGAGGGTTCAAGACTTGATATAGGTACGTGGTAGCGAGCCCATCAGTTGCTGTCCCGATCGCTTGCAAGGGTTCGGTACTTGTCCCAGCTGCTAGACGATGTACTCCACCAAACTGCCAGATTGTAACGTTGGCAGAAGATACGGGGTTGGACAATGCACTGCCTGAGAATTGAATGAACGAAATAAAATAAAATACGTAAAAAGTTTGTACTTTCAAGTTTTTTTCGAAATGCAGCTTACCGAGATACAAGGTAAGGATTGGAAGCAATGCGAGAAGAAACATTGGGCCCGGGATCTTAGGAGAGGAAGGGAGAAGAGGAGCGTCGATATTAGGTGACCATAAGTTGATACATCATCTTATGATTAAAAGCTGAAACTACTAGCGGTAGTTTCTCGGCTGCAGCGGGTGGCTAAGGGATGGCTGTACTCTCGGGGCCGCATCAGATTGAAACTCAAGGTTGCTAAAAAGAAAGATCAGGCATCTGTCTATCCATAGCTTTCTACACGGCGAGCTATACCCCGTCCTCGTGAGAGCGGCCACCGCGAGCAGCCCGCGGTTCCGCGCGGCAGGTACGAATCAATAGCTATCTCAACCAGGTATATACAAAGGTACTGGCAGTAACGAGTGAAGCGGTCGAATAGTCTATCTCTTCCCACCTTCCCCAACTATCACTAATCGGCATAACTTAACTACAGAATCCAGATCATCGCCAGGACGTGAAGCAACAGGATAGCCCCTACTGCCCTGACGGTGACAGTCACCGACCCAGAAGACCCAGAAGAGTTGGGAAGGGTTGAAGTCGAGGTAGGGGATGTACTAGCGGGGGCGGAAGATCCTGGTGTGCTTAAAGTTGCCGGAAAAGATGTGGTTACAGCGGGTGGACTTGGCATACTAACTTGAAGCACATCTGAAGCAGCCGCACCAGACGCAGTACTTGTTTGATCAAAACAAACACCGTCGGTTCCGCTGACGAATGAACATTGAATGACCACAGAAGGTGCAGGGGTTTCAATCCATCCGGAAGCCGAAATGACCATCGTTCTTGTTACTGTCAAAATCATGACAGTTTGCATGAGGATATGTCTCCGCACAAGGTGGAAGAACGTACAGGTGACAGTCTCAGTTAAAGTTTGATTTTTAGTGCCGGTTGTGACGGTTTGAACTTGGGGGGTCAAGGCCTGGTAGAGGTATGTGGTTGCAAGCCCGCCACTTGCTGTCCCAATGGCTTGTAAGGGTTCGGTGCTTATCCCACCTACTAGACGATGTGCTCCACCAAACTGCCAGATTGTAACGTTGACAGAAGATATGGGGTTGGACCAAGCACTGCCTGAAATTCAACGAATGTAAAAAGGTCAGATACATGAAGAATATGGACTGTTGAGCTTTTAGCAATGCAGCTTACCGAGATGGAGGATAAGGATTGTAAGCGGGAGTAGAAGAAGCATTGACTCGGAGTATTGGAAGTGGAAGGAGAGAGCTAGGAGCTAGTGTCACCTAGAAGCACACAGGTAACTGATAAAAGCGTTTTTGAAGTTTCAATGGACTCCCATTGCTGTCTTGAACACGAAACTTTGAACACGGCCGTCCTGATGTTTTCGGCTTCGATTCGTATGGTCATCATTGAATATTGAATCGCCATCAATTGAATCGATAATGCCGAGCAAGTGAAGAGATTTGTGACGAGACGTAGCGGGATGTAGGGCTGTACCTACCGCAGCTGAATCCCACAGCCCTCCTTCACCGAACTCCTTGCATATAGTATGCCGCACTCTCCCACCAGCCAATATTCGGATCCAAGACAGCACGAGAGTCGGAAAGACGGAAAGCTGAGAGGGTGCCAAGCATATGAAGTGGAGAGTGTAACACATTTTGATTTGCTAAGAAGTTGAGTGCACTGCACCGCGCGCACTTACTAGACGGAGATCAGCTAGACTTGACTCCAGCCGCGGTGTCCGAAGGCGAGAGGGAGACCAATTCTGAATCACGTGGTGCAAGCCGACGACACAGTGTACTTTTTATTTCCATCGAACAAGTACAGCAACCGTCAGAGATGGTTGGGAGTCGAATGCGCAATTTATCCATCCACCATGCATCTGTCTGGAATTGACGATTGACGACGGTGGTTTGATGGCACCGCAATTACATTCAGCGAAACAGAGAGTATAGATATTTGAATAGGTATTTGATTAGGAAACGAAAGACACAGTCTAGAAAAGGTTCAATAATTTGACCCGGAACATATACGGACGGACGGACGAACGGACGAACGGACCTTATGGAATAAAATCCTTAGAATCACCCGACAGTAGCGAATGTAGGTCCCGAGTCTGCTGATCTATACTCCGTCCCTCCAATCAAAGTATCATCAACATAGGTATGTATAATAAAAGAAGATACAGGCTCCCGGCGGCAGTCATCGATAGCCTTTGGGAGGCGTTCGAGCTCATAGTAGCTTTCGATGTAGCAGAGTCCGACGGAATCCCGGTAGGGAATGAAGTTTCGATGGTAGGGAAGGAAGTAGTTGCAGCAGGAGCACCTGACTGTAGAGTCTCTACAGGAAGAACGGCAGCAAACGGGGTACCTGTATTCGTAGAGCTTTCGTCAAAACATTCGCCAGCGCCTTCACCAGTGAATGCGCATTCTATGAAATTCGAACTTCCAAAAGGTTCAATCCATCCCGAGGCTGAAGCGATTACAACTCTGGTTGCTGGGAAAGTCATGAGAAACGAAGCTGAGATGAATGCTGGAGAAAAAAAATACTAACCTGGGCTAGTTATTGTTGAAGTTTGCACGGCTCCGTTACTAGTGATAGTTGTTGCCTTGAAGTTTAAGACTTTATAGAGATATGTGGTCGAAAGCTGATCGCTTGCTACACCGATAGCTCGTAAAGGCTCTGTAGTTGCACCCGGAAAGAGACGACCTGGCCCAAACTCCCAAAGTGTCACCGCGGTTTCGGAAAGGGCATAGTCTAGGACGAAACCGTGAGCTCAATTTATGAAATTTCGTATGCAGATTCGAGGGACGTACGGATTTGAAAGGTCAGCAATAGTATTACAAAACGCATATAGTTTCGTCTATTGTTTCAATCGACCAGCAACCAAGAGATAAGAGAGCGGGAAAATTCAAGATTCTCAATGGCAGCTATTTATCCAGAATTTTACTGACGACTTGTCGAAATATTCACTGTATTGAAGCTCGGGCGCATTTGCAAGGCTTCTACCGTCTGATCATCAGCAAAAAAGCAATCGTTGATGTAGTGACTGAAGAGAAGTTGTCCCAGTAACGATTCAACCAGGAGTGGATGCAACATTTTTTTTGATTGTAGAAAAGTAATATATCAAGGGAAGATAATGATACAAGATGGGCGGGTAATACAGTAAAACAAAGAGGAAAAGCTCATTTCTCTCTTCTTAGCAGACACAAAAGAGATCCACATCGCGGAGCTGAGAAGCGAACCCGACTTTTCGACAGGTAGGACATCCCTGTCCTTGCTCGAAAGCTTGGTTTATACATCTACGAGATAGGGGAGGATAATCAGTATCGAAACGAACGCGAAAATGGAGAAATGCACTCACGGTGAACAAAACATATGTCCACATTTCGTAACGCACATCTGCTTTGGCACACAAAGACAGATGGCACAGGTTTGTTTTAAAGACTTCGTCCTCGTTGTCGTTGAAGACGCTCGAGGTTTTCGTTCAGCCATGCGTTGTTTAAGGTCCAGGATCTTTTTCATAGCGTCGATACGAGACAGCTGATCCTCATCATCGACGACCACTTCATTCTCGATATTTTCGCGACGAGTGATATCAGCGGCGACGATATTTTCCCAATTGTCTGGGTAGTGCGCTTTTTCGTAAGCATAAGTTTTGTCTTCCTCGAGTTCATCACGCTCTTCGCGATGATACTTGGTATGTTCGAGGTGAATTCGGAGAGCCAGAGGTGTATCAAATGACTTTTCGCACGTCGTGCAGTGGTGATGACGATTAGATAGAATGAGATGCTGAGAACGGGATAGGAGCGTCAGAGAAAGGATATGGTAAAGAAACCAAAAACAAACTTACGCGTCTCAACGAATTCATGTTCAGGAAGCTCTTTCCGCACAGGTCACATTGAGGGTGACGGTCCGATGATTCCATATGGTCTCGGAGAAGGGCCTTGGATTTAAAATCCATGTCACAGAGCGAGCAGTGGAGTTCTCGATACTCTTCAGAGGATTCGAGACGGTGGATATGAGAGGGTTTGCTTTCGCTGCGTGTCATGATAGAAGAGGATGGAGTAGACATGGAGGCCATAATGATAGAAGTGCGTTGATAGTTGGTGCGAGATTGTGATTCGAGTTCAAGTTAAAGTGGGGGGGTGAACAAACGAGGAGGGAATTTATACCGTTGCGAAATAGGACCCATTCGTAAACGATCGAAAAAGCCGCCGGAGAAACACCAACCGAAGGTAGAGGGCGGTGTTCAGCACAAGATAGGAGAAGGGGGGCCCAAGGAGTACCAAGCGGAAACCCAGAACTTGACCGCCCAAATTGATCAGATGTGGCTTTGCGTACGTAGCCGTTGGTCCATAAATTTGCGGTCTCTAGAGCAACATTTTCGCCTGAAATCTTCGCACCTCTGGAGCTATTTGGTATCTTTTTCAGTTGGGATCGGGGACCACCCTGGTTTTGCATATTTTCCCCAAGATCTTCTTGAGCTCCTTTTCGGTCTCCCTATGGTTGAAATTCCCCATGAGCAGTGGCTACAATGTCACAAATGTCAAGTTACTGCCGACCAGAAGAAGTGGATGGATTGGGTGAACAGAACGAAAGCAAAGGCACAACGTCACGCGACTCAGTCGACCGGGCCGCACCGGCAGTCTCCGGTTCCACACAGTAAGTATCCGGACCCGAAAAACGAACAGAAATTTCACCCTACTAGAGGCGGTGATGAAAAATAGGGCAGTTTGCGGGCGCTTACACCTATCAAAAACGAAAAAAAAAATCCTCAGCCGACAAACCCTGAAAGCGAAAAAAAAAATTTGTTCGGTTTGGTCACGGTCACGAAGTGCTCGATTTGGTACAGTAACTCTAGAGATATAGCGGCGGCCGAAAGGTTCAAGCTTTCAAAATTTCAAGGTTCGAGCGATTTGGCCATAGCCAGTTGTTCCGACGTTCTCGCACCAAACAGGGTCCTAGCCCACACGACGTCACGCGTGCGTGAAAACCATGCACGTTTGGGTTGCGGAAAACCAGTAGAAGGATGAAGGGAGCAACCCAAAAATTCGTGGCCGTACTTCATCACGTGATAAGTGAATACCACCTCTTCCATCCTGGCCTCTATGGTCAGGCACCGAACTCTTTGCGATGCTGTAACTTGTCGAGAAAGCCTTCTAGAACAACACATTTGTTTTCCTACTTTTATTCCTACGCCTAAGCCTGGCAGTAACATAACTCAAATTCTCGAGCCGCTAGATAGTCTTTTCCAGGATGTACCTCTTAACGCAGGGTCTGCATTCAGGAAAACTGGATTTGCAACTTGAGGGCGACGATATTCGAACAGGGAACATAACATGATAAGTTCGATTTAATAACGTGAAACTTCGCATAATCAGCATAGCTATGGGCAGGCCTTTGCTATTGAAAGGTGTGTATTTCTTTTCCGTAATTCAAAACAAACGTCCATCTTCACGTCGTTCGCGATTGAGTCAATTATCTGTCCAAGAAAACATGTTCACGTTCTGTATCTAGATGGAATTCAATTTTGTCTGCATATCTATATTGCCTCGAACTTGTCAATTTTACCCTTACCCTTCTATCCAACTCGGAATCGTCTACTCCGATAGATCATTCAACATCGTTCTTCGGTTAGTACACAGGAAGATGGGGCGACGAGCGGTCAGAAGATGGTACCTTACTACTTTTATCTGAAACAGTTCGAATCTGGTTCCACGGGACCTTGTAACACATTGTAGACATCAAAAATCATGGAGTGTATTCATGACTTGGTATCCATGCTATTCGAGGGGATGGAGGATGTGGATTTCGGGCGCCATTGTCTTACTAGGCAGAGGGGTTACCGCAGAAACGGATGGGATTCGGTATGTAGTTAGACAGCATGAGATCAGGATCACGGTATAGGAAGCTAGATACGAATATACCATGTAGAGGAAAGGAGGGAGGGACGATTAAAGTACATAGTCTTTCGAAATTTTACATATCCGGCTTGTGTTTTTGATATCTTTATGGTACGCTTCCCTCTGAGTCATCGATGAATAACTCACTGGCCTTTCATAGACGGGCATCAGAACGTGCTCCGATCAAGCTCGACAAGGGAAGACCCAGCGGGTGAAGTGGGCGCTAGAGTCATGGTTATGAATGCTATTGCCATCCTCCACACTACCAGTACCACCGCTCTCTGTCGGCAGTGCAAACACCATATCACCTCCATAATCGGTTGAACCTGGGGGATATGTACCACGGTCTACCTGAGCCTCGACTTCCGTACTTGTCTTCATTGCCCAGATGGTTGCAAACACCACACAAACGATTTCGAAATATAGATTTGTTACCAAGATGTCGGCTAATAACAGCGGGGTGAGAGCGAGCTTTTTGGATATTGGTGGCGAGATATACTACTTACCTACCAGAAGGTATTCCCGGTGGGTAAATATAATGATGAGTTGGATTATGCTGAAGACACATGGGAATACAAAGCTTGAGAGGGCCAGGCAGAACAGCCACTGCAAGCGACTAATATACGAGCTTTGTGCTGCTAAATTCATTCATTCATTAGACTCCGAGATACCCGATGAGTTGAACTCACATATACTCCTGGAGATCTTTTCGCGTGATTGGCCCTTCCACAACTGCCACAGGAAAAACACTGATGTATAACTGCTCGAAGCTGTTAACAAAAGAGCTCAAGGTCGGAGAAAGTACTTGATACATACGAGTTATCGATGGCTTGGAGTATCCATTCTACCTTTAGGTACGGAACATGTTTCCACAGGGGCTCGAAGTCTCCTGGCGAAATGCTTGGGCCATACTTACTCTTTGCGAGGGCATTTGAAAGGCCTTTCAGGAATATGGCCAAGTTTATTATTCTAGTAACCTTGAAGAGGGCGATGGGAACGAATATGGTGGCGAGAAGATGATTAGGTGTTGCATGTCGCGGATACACAGCGGTAAGTCGATAGGCAAGAATGCAATCCATCGCAACAGGCATCAGAAAAAGCATCCCTGAGTGTGCTAGTAGTGTCGTTTTGCACGGATTTCCTGGGTTTAACTTGAAAGCCGTAACCTGTCAGATAGTATTTAAGTTGAGCACAATAGACAGTGACGCTGAGGCGTGTG